>QVLQ01000018.1:0-32500 GCA_003545705.1 Acidomyces sp. 'richmondensis'
CTCTCCACTCATCTTTCGTTGCTTAATCTTGTGTCGGCTTGAAAGCCTGCTAACCAACCATTACTTCACTCTAGCTCTTGGAGGATATTAAATTGTGGTAAGCTCTGCCAAAGTTGTGAAGCTGCTTGCTTAATCATATTTCCATTGATAGGAATGCCCTTGTACTTCCAGATTTAATGTACACTATAAAGCAAGGCTTCAAGTTGAAGGTTTTGTTAAAAGGTATAGAAGTACCTTGACAAGTTGCTTAGAAAGCAATTGGAAATCAGACTGGAAGATCACTAATACAGAATGTCTTGGGTATTCAAGAAGGGAATATATAAGACTGATAATTTTCCTTTGTAGTTAAAAAAATTAAGCAGGCCTAGACATCTTGAACACTCCCTTTCCACAAGGGTCTCAGGGACTGGCTGCCTCTTGGAGGTGTCACTTCATAATAGGTCCAAGTTGGAAAGCACCTGATCAGGATTCAAAAGGAACATGGCCAGTTGCTTTGAATCCAGATTTTAATTGTACTAGAGTCATAGTTGGTTGATGAGCTGTAAAAAAAGGCTGGAAGAAACTCCTCCTCAGTGATATGGTTAATGCCAAGCCGAAGCTTTTTCTCAATCTGAGAGCCATATGCCTTCTTTAGAGGGCCAAAACAGCTGGCATTGAAAGGCCGAAGGATATGAGATGATGGGTAGGTATATATAATGTAAGAATGCAGTTCTTTAGGTAGAACTCCTTAAACTTAGCTGTATGGTGGCTGCTATGTCCATCAAAGATAAGGAGCTCCATTTGCCATAGGAATGCTTTGTACTCCATGGAAAAATACAGATCCATTGGGTACCAATCTATCTACAGTTCAGCGATTATCACGAACAGCAATCTTCCAAGTTGCTGGAAGGCCATCTGGTATCAAGTCATCGGATGAAGCTTAGCAGCAATATATAAAAACGGTGGAATAGCCCAGCCCTTTGCATTAATAGCCTCAATTGCTGTAATCCACTCCTTGTGCCCGCTGCCTTGTCATTGGTCTTCCCTCCTTTCTGAGTTTGTAATATTTTTCGAGGTCGAATTTATACCCATTTGAAAGCCAGTCTCATCAAAGTTGTAGATATCTTCCTCTGCAACATCGTGCTGTGCAAGTGTATCCCTAACTAACTTGAACCATAAGCTGATCAGTTTTGGATCCTCATATCTACTCTTTGGTAATCAAAGTTCCGGATATATGTACTTGAAAGCTGTGAATGGCACTTTACCTGTTAAAAGCGGGTGATCTTCCAGAGTTCGATGGAAGTTTGAACACTAGTAAGACGTTGAGTGTGTGTTATAGGAACCAACTGTGATTGATCGATCGGATCGATCGATTGATTAGAGAAGAGAAAGCTAACTAGACAAGATGGAACAAAGTCTTACAAAAGACAAGCAAGTCCACGCCTCAGGCATTCCTCCCACTTCACTTCAGATCGCCAACTCAACGAGCATGTCCAATATATGTCTTTTAGGTGCAGGACTATCCTACACATTTCATAAGCCCAGCAAAAGAAGCAAAACATACAGCAGTGGGGATTCCCACGTGGTCACCCACCGTAGTACTAATCCACCGGTTCACAGCTTAAGTACAGGAGAGCGGACGGGATCCTCTGTTCTCTGTGACCTATGCCGTACGTGCTGAAAACGGCAGAATTTCCAATATAAGAAGACTAACTACCAACCGAGCTATTGGCGGAAACCCGCCGGTCTACTGTACGCATTGGCTTTCTCATACCAGTCCTACAGACTTGTCTACAACCAAGTAGTATTTGGTTATTTGATTGATTTGCCTTCAAAGGTGTGCTCAAATTCAAGACATCGATATCTACTTAATTAGTTATTACAAGACTCTGAATAATCTAAGTTCTTTTTAATATAAACACTGTTAAAAATAGCCGATTTAGTATTACAGTGGAGGCTTGAACAATGGTAAGATGTGTTGAGAGTTGGCAGTTCTTCAGGACAGTGGGAGGATGCCTGAGGCATGCCTTGATGTCTTGGCAAGACATCTTTTCCATCCTGTCTAGTTAGCTTTCCCTTCTCCAATCAATCAATCAATCAATCAATCAATCAATCAATCAATCAATCATCAACTAACTAATCAATCCATCACGGTTGGTTCCTATAACACACTCCACATCTTACTGGTGTTCAAGCTTCCATCGAACTCTGAAGAGTCACCTACCTTTTAACAGATTCTACGAATTTCCTATAGTGTAAATCTTGTTGTTGCGCATACCCCTTAACAACACAGAAGCGTCGATTAAATAAACTAACGTCCGTCCCTACGACACGGGACGCACCCCGTCCCAGGACACCAGAACATCACATTGACCATACCTGGCCATACGCTTCGACTCTCGCCAGTCGCTTGGTTGGCTTTCTTTCTTTTCTTTCTTTTCTTTTTTTTTTTTTTTTTTTCAGGTCTTTCACAATCCCCCGCCTATTTTAGTGCTAGATGGAGCGTTGCGCGACCGTGTACGCGCCGTCAAAGTGCATTGTCAGCGTGGTGCTAAATCTTTCGGTCGAACTGTAGCACGTTTGCAGGCTTCAATAGGGTTGAAACACAGATTTACAGACAGCTTGACTCGTAAATTATTATATGAGATAACCGACGTTGCGGTAATGCAGGGCGTGCTGACGCCATTGCAGTGTTTAGCAGTTGATCGAATGATATCTGCATGGGCCGAAAGCTCGGAGGACCATTTTTGGGTTGCTGTTAACCGACTCGGCCGAGCCTGGCTCTGAAATCAAAGCTGGGGCCATCTTGTCGCCCAGATCGGCGTTGTACATTTTGCATTTCGAGAATCCTATAAGTGTCACGACTGGTGAAACATGGGTTGAATATCCATACAGTGCTATGGACAAAGATTCTCCACCAAGGAAGGAAGGAAAAGGAATCAGAAGAGAGGCTGCTGCTGAGTCCTGCGAGCCTCACAATAAGGATCTATCACCATTCATCACGTCATTGGCGCGCACTTTCTTGTCTAATCTCAGACTATGTATCGCATGCTGCACTCTCACAGCCACTGTAATACCGTCCGTCAATCGGAAGAGCAGCGGTGAAGTATACGAGAAGTATTAGTGTAGTGGGGAGGAGCCGAACGGGGTTTGGCCCAACGCAGGGCGGGCGCATGCCCTGGCGTCAGGTGGAGATGATGCCTGACAAGGGTCGCAGAACGTATCATCTAACATGACTCGAGATGGGGGGAGAGACAAGGGTAGACACATATGTGTACAGAGAGACGCAGGTACATACAGAATAAGCAGGCAGACATGAAAGCAGACCGGCAGACAAGACGGAAGGATTAATAGGCAGACAGGCAGACAGACAGACAGACAGACAGACAGACAGACAGAGGGCAACCACGGCCCCATTTCCCTTCTACACCATGCGAACCTGCTAGGCCCATCAGCCCTCATCGCGATCCTGGTTGCCGTTACTCTCTTCTCTCCTTTTGCGAGCGCTCTCGCCGGGACGAAGGACACTCAGGCCGTCCGACTCCGCGACATATTTCTGGTGCAGCTTCTTTGGACCTGGACGATAGCCGCTGGGGATTCAGAGGGCGCGGTAGACTGCCCACCGCCAGCGAGCACCACCCCCCCGACGCACGTCCCCGAGCGACGGAGAGAGACGGGGCAACATGATGCCTTACCTACGACGGGCGCAGGCTCGCAGGTTTGCACTCAGGCAGACGCCAGGGCGACGCCAACGTTATTTCAATCAGCAGATATTAAGCCGAGATTATGGCGTCGAAGCAGGCTGCCAATACCACAAGGCCCCGAGATTGAGCCTGGCGGCCAATATAGTAATCATAATCTGGCTCACGGCCGCAATACACACAGCACTGCTGCAGGGCATCGTGTTCATCCTTGCGGCAGCGTTCGTGTTATCAGTCAGACAGCGGAAACAGGACAAATACACTAGCACGGCGGCTAGTATATTTGAGCTTGTAATTGAGCGTTTTAGCAGAGTACATTGTGCATTTCGACAGCATTCGATTCACCCGCTTTAACCTCAGCGGCGTCGACCTGGACGCCATCCGTTGCGGAGATATTTACGCCGACAATTTCATAGACGGCAGTCTTTCCGGTTATATTACCATCCTCGGTTGCGCTGTAGCTGCTCTGGCAACTATGTAGACAACGCCCGACGCCAGCGCGCGTTGAATACCGATCGGCCACCTGCACCCGCCACCCAAGACGATTCGACAATGGCGACATCAGATCGCAACCCACCGGTCTTTGCGATGAACACCATGCCTACAGTGATGATGCCGCTTCCCTTCCCACGAAGTCCGGAGGCCCCGCATTTCACCGGCGACAATGTTACATCCTTCCTGCATGACTACAAGCGGATGTCGCTTCGATATGGATACCCGGATGATCGTGCAGCAATACTGATGGAAGATTACTGCGACGAGGGGGTTGCAGTCCAAGTCCGTTCATTACAAGAGGAGCACCCGACACTCCAAGCTTTGGCAGAGGCAATGAAAGAGCGATTCTCGCAGTTTGACAAAGAACAGTATTTGGGCACGATCGAGGCTCTTACTCAGTACGTCGAGGAGGTACTCCGGAGAGGCCAGGTGGACACCATTCAGTACTCCCGGGCATTTGATAGATTGTGCGAAAGGCACAAGACGCAGGAACGCCCATCGACGGGGCGCAAGTTGTCCGCCAATACCTCCGTGGTTTGCCCCGTGATGTGCAGCGTCGAGTTGTGAGTAAGGTGGGCATCAGTCCTTTGTGCCCTAAGGCAGAGCAGTATCTCGAAGCGTTACAGTATACGGAACGCCTGGCCTGAGAAGCTCGCTCTCTCGAACTGCTCAACTCGCCACTTTCTGGAATCAGTGTTCTCGACTAGCTTCATATCCCGGAAAAGGTTTCAGAAGTCACACATGAGCAGCCAGTCGACAATGTTCGGCTCCCGAGCAACCAGCCGCGAAAGGGGACGATTCGCCCTCGGTAGTGGCAGAGGTTGGGCCGGCGGGTGCATCCATGCGGTGCCTTCTCGACTCTGGCGCTGACATTAATGTGATCCGGACCAGCGAGGCGCTTGCCGCATCCCTCCCGATGTCGAGCTTGCCACCGGCGTTGGAAAAAGGCCGTATGTTTGTAGCCAACGGAGAAGCGGTCAAGTTCCTGGGCATATGCATGGTGACGTTACCATTCAGACGCCCCTCCTTGTTGTTGACAAGCTTGCATGGCCATGTATCCTTGGGGAGACGTTTGCATGTCGCGCGTCGCTGGCAACAAAGCGCACGCCTTCAGGGAAGGTGACGTGCATCATAACCAGCGAAGATGGCGAACATACGGTCACGTTCGGTGCCTCCCCTGGAATTGACCGTCTGGGCCGTCAAGAAGGTACCACAGAGTATGTGGGAAAAGACTAGGCGAACCAGTCACCGGCACTGAGTTCGCTGTTAACCTGGTTGAATGTCCGGCTGGCGGCGGTACGAGGGATGGGAACCCACCACGCTTGACGGGAGCACCCGGCCGATATCCACGGCGCGCCGTGGATATCGGGTCGATTCCGCCTAAGGCCGCCGTCCCATTCATTCGACATCCGTGGATATTCTGCCCGGATACTTCGTCGAAGCACGGTGTTTTGTCGCGGGACAGCGAACTGTCGGACCTGTATCACCATGGCAGGGTCCATACCATTTACAAACGGAAAGCGGATAAGGTCCGCCCGGTAGACTGGCATGTGTCTGATGGTTCGACTCCAGGAGGTCGTCCCGGCTGGAAGGAACGTACTATGCAGCGTCAAAAACTTGCTATGCCGACATGGGTACTGGGACCTTACGATCATTTATTCGAGCCGAGATACACTTCGGAGGCCGCCGGCTATCGCCTCACCCAGGCGCGCCTGAAAGACGTTCTGGTAGGCATCACGCTTAGCGCCCCAGAGAGGCAGATGTTCGAGGCAATGCTTGTTGCGCGGGAACCCGCACTGTCTTGGGATTTTTCAGAGATAGGACGGTGCAGCGTGGAAGTGCAGCCGCCTGTGAGGATACGGACGATCGAACACCAGGCGTGGCAAGTCCGACGTATCCGGTTCCCCGTGCACTTAGACAGGAATTGGTAGAAATGCTGCAGGAGAGAATCGATGCCGGAATCCTCGAGCCTTGTTATGGCCCTTACCGAAATCCCTGGTTTTTAGTGAAAAGAAGAATGGTAAACGCCGGTTTATCAATTCCGCGGTCCACATGAACAGGGTCACGATCCGAGATGCGTTGATTCCGTCCCATGTTGATGAATTCGCAGAAGACGTAGCCGGGCGTCCACTCGTGTCGCTCGTGGACATCTTCTCTGGGTACGACAACATCACTCTTCACGAGGAATGCCGGGACATGACGGCCGTGCAGACGCCGCTCGGCCTTCTCCGGCAGACGACATTGTTGCAAGGAGCTACGAATTCGCCCGCGCAGTTTATCAGGGTGATACTCCGAATCTTGAAGGATCACCTCCCCGAAAAGGCATCTCCGTACGTGGATGACGTAGTGGTGAAAAGCGCCCGAGGCCAGTCGATGGCAGAAATGGCCCTTCCGGGAGTTAGACGAGCGGTACTTGATCACCTGGTCCGGCTGGATGGAGTACTGGCCGATATTGAACGCTCCGGATGTACGATAGCCGGAGGCAAGTCCCACTTCCTGTCTCAGCGATTGGAAGTGGTTGGATATGAATGCGGCCCGGAGGGAAGGTGGCCGTCTCAGTCGAAGGTGGCCGCCATACTCAACTGGGCGGACTGTCGGATGCGAAGGAAGCGAGGGGATTCCTCGGAGTCTGCACCTATTACCGAATGTTTATCTTTAACTTTGCCTGCATTGCTGAACCCATCTTCCGACTCCTGCGGAAGGACACTGAATTTGTATGGTCGACCGAGCGGCAACAGGCAATGGACGGACTCAAGGTAGCGCTGACTACGGCGCCCGCACTTAGACCGCTGGACTACAGTGAAGGAGCCGGAGAGATTATTGTTATGGTTGACGCCAGTGGCACTGGCTTCGGGGTGGCGTTGACGCAGGTTGGTGAGGACGGAATGAGACACCCCGTAAGGTACGATAGTGGATTGTGGACAGGTGCTGAGCGGAAGTACGACGCAGTCAAGCTAGAGTGCCGCGCTCTGCTCCAGGCGCTAAAGAAGCTAAGGCCGTACCTTTATGGAGTGAGGTTTGTTGTGGAAACCGACGCCAACACGCTAGTGGCGCAGCTCAACCGCACAGCTACTGACCTCCCTAATGCGATGGTTACGCGGTGGTTGGCATGGATACAGATGTTTGATTTTAACGTTCGCCATGTCCCGGGCAGAAAGAACGTCGTGGCGGACGCACTCTCACGAAAACCTAACGGGCCCGTCCCAGACGAGGACGGCGACTTAGACGACTGGGTTGATAGTCAGCTGGACGCCGTTCACCTACATGTGCGCCCCGTAACCATACAACCTATCTCAGACATCGAGGCCGCCGAAGGAGCCGGTGCGACCGACGACGGGTCCTCGCTCGACAGCACATATGGCGAGCGATCGCAACAAATCGCCCGGTGGCTGCTGACTATGCGAAGACCGGTTGAAATGACACGCGCGGAATTCCGAAACTTCAAGCGCCTTGCCATGCGGCATGTAGTACGGGGCAGGCAGTTGTTTCGCAAACAGTCCAAGGATACGCCGCTGGTGAAAATCGTGGATGACATTCAGAGCCGCAAAGAGATCATGGCGCGCCTTCATGATGAAAGCCAACACCGTGGCCGCGAAGGAACATATCGTAAGGTGGCCGACAGGTATTTCTGGGAAGGGATGTACACCGATGTGGTGAACTGCGTTAAGACATGTCAGCCGTGCCATATGCGTGCGTATCGCCGGCAGGAAGAAGCCCTACATCCCACGTGGATGTCGACGATTGGAGACAAATGGGCGGTGGACGTAGTACACATGCCGCCTGCGGAAGGTTACAGTTACTTGGTGCTGGCACGGGAGGATGTCTCGGGCTGGGTGGAAGGCCGGCCGCCCCGGTCCACTGAGTCCAGGTTGGCGGCCCGATTCCTGTATGAGGACGTCATCTGCCGGCATGGCGTGTGCCAACTCCTGGTTAATGACGGAGGCCCTGAGAACCGGCTCTGGACCGAGATCCTCACCGAAACATATGGCATTCGGAACGTCCGCATATCTGCGTATCATCCACAAGCGAATGGTATGGTCGAGCGCGGACACCGACCGGTGATCGATGCGCTAGCCAAGATGGAAGGACACACCCGGCAGCCGTGGCCAAGACGCCTCCATGGGGTGTTGTGGGCCGATCGCGCCGCCGTCCGCGCAACCACAGGCATGACGCCGGCTGCGGTCATGTATGGACATGACCACACGCTTCCCGTCGAGCTGCTCTTTCCAACATGGAGAATGACGGCGTGGGACGGCGTCCTGACAAGGGCGCAGCTGTTGGCCGCGAGAGCAGCTCAACTTGATCGCAGAGATGAAGACGTGGCGGAAGCGATGCTCCGGCTCCGCCGCCACAGGGAATGGATTAAGGAGTACTTCGATTCCACGCGGAACATTCGTGCCGAAGCACTGAAGGTAGGAGGTCTCGTCCTGGTATTTGACTCGCGACGTGATAATGACATGGCTTGCGCTCGAAAGTTGGCACCGCGATGGAGAGGTCCGTTTCGAATATCTGAAGCACGAGAGGGACTCGGGTCGTATCGGCTGGAGGAGCTTGACGGTACGCAACACGAGCGGAGCTATCCTGGCCGATTGCTGAAGAAATTCCACCGGCGTGCTGGTGATGATGACGGTATCGCAAGGTCGCCGCACCGTGATCAGGCACAGGATGAGGTGCCGAGAGTTCGACGACGCGCACTCCAAGGATTAGTCATTCCGAGACCGGAGATAGATCCTGCGGAGTTCCAATATTTCTCGGATGACGGCGGTGACATTGAAGGCGACCACCAAGGGGCAGTGGTCGAATAATCCGACGGGGGGGAGAGAACTCGAGTAAATGACGCAACCGAGATCGATCTTCGAAGTAGTTATAGCGGCAACGGCGGACGGGAGCAGCCGCCCGATAACCACGGCGCGCCGTGGTTATCAACTGACCAATCAAAAGCAGGAAGCCGACGGAAAAGACGGGAACAGCCGCCCGATAGCCACGGCGCGCCGTGGCTATCAAACAGCCAATCAAAATTCAGAATTTCAGGGTAATATGTGAGATCAACCGAGTCGTACCTGCCTCTTCCGGGAACACGGGCAACATTTACGTGACAACAATATCACTGCCGGGGCAACAAAATGAATAAAGAAACAATGACACGACCTGAGACATATCTGCCGGAGTTTTGCAGACATTCAATAAGTACGGGTCGTGGTCGAAAGTGCGCAAATCTGCAATATCGGCCAAACTCGTGGCAGTTCCTCGGGGCCATTCGAACGGAATGCAGTGCAAAGGAACGAGAAACAATGAGCACAACGACAAGGGTGAAATAAGAAAAATAATATAGCAGAATCAAGCGTCGTTATGTCCTCACTCCGCGCCGACCGAGCTCTTGCGCTCATCAAACAAGACATGATCAATCACAACGACCGACAACTTACCAACATTGCATTATCATCTATGAGCTTTCCAGAGTTCCTCGCTGAGATTAGGCGCATTAGCAATCATGAAGACCGCAAACGGGCGCAGGTGTGGCTGTTGGAAGCCGCCAGCAGACACATCGAGGACCTCAACGACGCCATGGTGGACTTGTCGGATTGGGCAGCGGAAGAGCCACTTTGGAAGACGGGACTCACTGCCACACTTGAGGAGGTATACCCGGCCATCCATCAAGCTGCACTGAAAGGCAAGAGATCCCGCACCAATCGCGCCGGATACCAGAACACTGTGCGTCAACGCTGGGGCCGGGACGCTGAGGCGCACACCGTCGTCCGTCTCCTAGGCGGCTCCGAAAATCTGGCATCAAAGATGTCGGCCCTCGCTAGATCCGGATACGACTATGAATCTTGCCGCCACCGGGCCAACGTCTTTCTTCTCCGGCGTCTTCACAATCCGCCGAGTAGACAGTCGCGGAAGGATAAGGATTTCCTCGCCGACGATCTCGTTAAGGCGGCCGACCCGAGCCTGTCGTTAATAGCAACTGAGAGCGAAGGAATTGCAATACTGGCCGATCAAGCGGGGCTGATGGTGGGCGAAGATGGCTGGCTGCGCAGGAAGCCAGACACCAGTGCCGAGAATGGTGATGCTCACGGCGCTATTCCGAGTCCACGCCGAACACCAGATGCCGCGCAATTCGCGGCACAAAGCCCCGTATCTCTGCCGGGCGCAGAAATGTGTCATGACAATCGCCCGGAACGGAACTCGGGCGAATCGTGCCATTCTCCGGCCACCTCCATTGCCAGCACGCTTAGTAGCGTGGATGAGATGATCCTTCGACATCCCCCTCCGGAACTGCAGACCCGCCGAGAATGTGGATGCGACACGCGATGGGCAAGTGCCGATATACTTGACCACCTCATCGACCGCGGTAAAAGGCCGGCGTCCGAAAGGGCGGGGAAGGCCCTCCTCCAAAAGTTCGTGCGAAGCATTCAGTCGAAATCGGCCAGGAACTACTGCCGGGGCCACTTGCAACAATTTGCCCAAGAAATGGGACTTCGAGTGGTTGATACGCGCACTCCTACACTAGTAGAGCGACTCAGGCAAATGGCGGCAGCACCAAAGTCGTTGAGGGCTTTCCGCAACCAACCGTCAGTCGGCATATGGTTCAGACGAGAGTACCGGGATCCTCTGCCCGCAGATAGACTCGGACCACTGCGATACTTTCCGGTCGCGCCTCTTCACGAACTCGTCAACTCTGCGTCACTTCCCCAGTCAGCATTGGCCATGATTATCACTGCTCTGCACCTGCCGCCGGATGTGTTGATACGATGGACCAGTGACGGGTCCGTCAATATTGGGGGTCTCTTCGAATACTGGAAATGGGAGGACAACGCCGTGCAAAACATTGCCGGGTTGGATTTTGAAATGTACCGATGGCATCTCCGGATGATAGACGGCCGAAGCAACAGGGGCTGGATGCGTAACATGATGTACAGCTTGACTCAGCAACTCGTACGACAGGACCCGGGGTACTGGCTAGTATACACACTTTTACGGAGCGACCACTCTTATCGGTTGACATCTTACCCATATTACACCAAATCACAGCAACCTGGGGACCCCACAGCATTCCGACACATCGACCATAACATAGAGAGTATGGCCGCCGGCCGTGGAGTTCGACAGATTCAAGGCTCATTGTCCCTGGACGACGAATATGCTGATGACTGTACTGAAATCGTCCCTGGAATGCACCGACACCTTTTGGACTGGTGCAGCACCCTCCACCAGCGCGGACTTGCGAGTCACGGGTACATCCAGGCGGTTGAGGGTGATACCCTGACGGAAGAAGACCTGGCGAAGTACAGGACCAGATGGGTGCCTGTACCCTGTAAAGCCGGCGAGATCCGCGTTACAGACCCGCGCATTCCCCACGGCGCCCTGGGACCCGCCGTACGGCCTAGAAGGACAATCTTGCCATGGTACGTTGCTGAAAATGAGGACGGCGACATGGAAGTCCAGGAAGCCGGTGGACGTGAGGAGCTCGCGTACGCCCATGCCGCCTTTACACCGCCGCCGCGTTCGCCATCAGGCCACCCAAACATGTATGGGAAGATGGACACCCCATTCGCCGCCAACGTGCATCTTGACGGACTGGGGCCCATATCTGACGCTCTCATCGGCCGCAGACAGTGGACTGATCCGGAAGTGAGCTTTCTCGTCTTCAATCTTCTACTCCATCCGGAATCAACCGCCGCGAAGCTTGAGCAGTATCTCCAGAACTGGAGGCAGCTGGCCGTCACCAGGATGAGGCAGAAATGGGAGGCGGTGGTGCATATGGAGCAGCAGGCGTACGGGAGCAAGTCATTCTTCACGAACGCAATGGACTTCTCGCGGCAGCCGGAAGAAGATCAAGTGCAGGACCAGGAGCCTGCAGACTTACACTACTTATGGGTATCCGACGGGGGAAGCCCGTCGGATGATGGAGAGCCAAGGGACGGCTCTGAGTATCTGGAGGGGGAAGATTTGTAGTGGGGAGGAGCCGAACGGGGTTTGGCCCAACGCAGGGCGGGCGCATGCCCTGGCGTCAGGTGGAGATGATGCCTGACAGGGGTCGCAGAACGTATCATCTAACATGACTCGAGATGGGGGGGAGAGACAAGGGTAGACACATATGTGTACAGAGAGACGCAGGTACATACAGAACAAGCAGGCAGACATGAAAGCAGACCGGCACACAAGACGGAAGGATTAATAGGCAGACAGGCAGGCAGACAGACAGACAGACAGACAGACAGGCAGACAGACAGACAGACAGAGGGCAACCACGGCCCCATTTCCCTTCTACACCATGCGAACCTGCTAGGCCCATCAGCCCTCATCGCGATCCTGGTTGCCGTTACTCTCTTCTCTCCTTTTGGGAGCGCTCTTGCCGGGACGAAGGACACTCAGGCCGTCCGACTCCACGACATTAGCTACGAGGCTTTTAGGCGATTGGCGATCGGGGCGCTGGATTAAGAGTCAACAACAGGCGTCAAGTTACAGCTTCGAACTTGATTTAATATATAACCCCCGTCCCGGCCTGCCGGAGGTCCTCCGTGCCGGAATGTGCAACTGGGGACGCCAGTCTTTCAATCCAATTTCCTATGCGACTTCGTCTGTATCGCCTAAGACAACACTTCGGCTCTATCTCAACAGCTCTGTTTCGACACTGTTCTCGAAGGATGCGCGGTCGTTGTAGGGTTGCATATACGGTCACGGTCGCTGCCAAGACATCTTGCGACTATGCGCTCGCTCATCGAAGCCGTAATAGCCGATCCCAGTGTGGCATACGAAGAAGCAAACTCACCCCGGTCTTGCTCGACTGTTAATTCACTCTGCAGCCTTCCTACCTTGGCCAAGATACGTTTTTGAAAGCGTCATAAGACTTATATAGAGTCAACACTTATTGGGCCTCATAGAACAGACGACGAGCACCCGGAGATGGAGTTGCAACAAGTGCCGTGATCCCAGGACGGCTAAGGTCTGCACCCGGCGCTTACGCGAGTCTCAGCCTCGCGAGAGCGTCGCTGTTCTTCCTCGTAAGATGCTCGTTCGCCAGCAGTGTTAGAACATCGTGCTGCCTCGAGAACACGCAATCATATCTGTTCGATATACCAAGCTTGCACACGTATTAACGATCCAAAAATGGCCGGTGTCGAAGCTATTGCCGCCATCCAGCTGATCGACGACTGCATCAGCATCGCCAAAACGATCATCGACGTCGGTCGTGCCGTCAAAGATGCTCAGGGATTACCACCAAAGCTCCGAGACCTGTGCGAAAAGTTACCCACAATCGAAGAACTGTTAGAGAGAGCGCGTGACAACTGCAAGAAGGGAACTGTTACGGAGGATGCCAGCAAGAACGCAGTGCCGATTCTCCAGCAGTGCGAGAAGGCGTTAGGTAAATTGCGGGATATATTTAGGAAAGCCTGCCCAGAAGAGGGGGACAATCGTAGCAAGCGCATCTGGAAAGGCACACGGGTTGTCTTCTTTGGCAGAGGTAGCCAGGTGCAGAAGCTTCTCGTGAGTGTTCAGGACAATCTGAAACTCTTAGAGCAGATGCAGGTCTATGTTATCGGCGACAAGCTGGATGAGCTACAGGAAGTTACGGAGGCTCTGGCGTGTGATGACGGCGGCAAATACAGTCATACCGGAGCGGGCAACATTATCGCAATCGAAGGCGGCAGGCCCACAAATTATGTCGTAGGTGGACACAACAACAAGGTGGTCTACCGCCCCGGGGTGTATCATGAAGGTCCTTCGAGTACGTAGCCATTCTTTTCCACGCAATCACAACATAGTCTCTCAATTGAGGCAACTTCTTTCACTTTATTAGTAAAGGTTCACAGAGTGCCTAGGGGCACTTTGGTAGTCTCAATCCGAGCTGACCGTGCCTGTGCTAGCCCATACGTACTACTATCTACCACCAGGTAAGCTCCGCCTTGGATGCCGCTAAATCAGATACGATTATCAGTACCGGCCACTAACGACTGCGCGACTCTAGAACGGCCCGAGAAGCCGCCTAAACCATCGTCCAACGTCCCGTCTCGACTCGATCCAGAGTTTGTCAAGCGTGCAGCGTTGACCGACCGGATCCGTGCGAAGCTATCAGTGCCGGCAGGCAGGGCCGCACTTGTTGGGCTTGGCGGAGTCGGGTAAGGGTTTGCGCAGAAACACCTGCGTAGCAGCGCTGACACGTTGAAAGGAAGACACAGCTCGCAATAGATTATGCCAGTCAGCTCAGGCAGCAGTTTCCGCAGACGTGGGTACTCTGGATCCACGCGAGCAATGCGGGGAGCTTCGAGCAGAGCTTGAGCGGCGTCGCCCATCAGCTTAAGATTTATGTTGGAAAAGATCCGAGGACCGACTTTCTACTGCTCCTTCAGAACTGGTTACGCGACGAAGACAATGGAAGATGGCTGATCGTTCTCGACAACGCCGACGATGCCAGCTTCCTCCTTCAGCCGCCGGCGACACCGGGTGACGCGCAGCCGATGCGAAGGCGAATTGACTATATCCCCTCCTGCGAGCATGGATCTATGTTGGTCACGACACGCAGCAAGAAGGAGGCGTTAAAGCTGGTCTATGAGAGCGACATAGTTGACGTGCGAGCGATGAGCGAAGGCGAAGCAGAGGTGCTGCTTGAGAAAAAGCTTGGACGACCGAGCCCGGATAACGGGCCGCTAGTAGTGGCTCTCGATTGCATGCCGTTGGCCATCACCCAGGCGGCGGCGTACATCCAAGAAATGGGGTCGCTATGTTCGGTGAAGCAGTATCGCGAGAAGCTGGAAGAGAGCCGCATATCACGGACGAGCCTTCTACGAAACCATATCCCTCTACCTAGTAGGGACGAAAAAGCAATTAACTCAATTCTTCTAACGTGGCAGATCTCGTTTGACCACATCCAGAACAAGAGGAGGTCTGCAGCTGAGCTGCTGTCGTTGATGAGCTTCTGCGACCGGCTTGCCATTCCGGAGACTCTACTGTGTGCAGGTGTCGAAATAAGATTACTCTCTAACGGCAGATCAGACTTTGATGAGGATATCGTAACGCTCCGTAGCTTTTCATTTATCTCTGATACTGCAAACGCGCGAAGCTGGGAAATGCATAGGCTAGTCCAAGACGCGACGCAGGTTTGGCTAAGCGATCACGGAAATTTCCCAAAGATTCACAACCAGTTTGTACATCGCCTATGTACATCATTTCCGCCTGGCTATTTCGAGAACTGGCCAGTATGTCATACACTGTTCCCGCATGCAAAGAACGCTGTAGAGCAGAAGCCGGTAGACCGGAGCGCACTTCTAGAATGGGCATCAGCTATGTATAACGCGGCGTGGTACGCACACGAGCAGGGCAGTTTTGTCGATGCGCTCGCGATGGCAACGGCCTCGATGGAAGTCCGAATCAAAGAACTAGGCGAGAAAGAGGAGTTAACGTTATGGAGTACGGCAATGGTCGCGTCGACATACCGGAATCAAGGAAGGTGGAAAGAGGCGGAAGAGCTGGAGGTGAAGGTGATGGAGACTTCAAGGACGGTGCTTGGGGCGGAGCATCCAGACACGCTGACGAGCATGGCCAACCTTGCGTCGACATACCGGAATCAAGGACGGTGGAAAGAGGCGGAAGAGCTGGAGGTGAAGGTGATGGAGACTTCAAGGACGGTGCTTGGGGCGGAGCATCCAGACACGCTGACGAGCATGGCCAACCTTGCGTCGACATACCGGAATCAAGGACGGTGGAAAGAGGCGGAAGAGCTGGAGGTGAAGGTGATGGAGACTTCAAGGACGGTGCTTGGGGCGGAGCATCCAGACACGCTGACGAGCATGGCCAACCTTGCGTCGACATACCGGAATCAAGGACGGTGGAAAGAGGCGGAAGAGCTGTTTGTGAAGGTGATGGAGACTTCAAGGACGGTGCTTGGGGCGGAGCATCCAGACACGCTGACGAGCATGGCCAACCTTGCGTCGACATTTTGGAATCAAGGACGGTGGAAAGAGGCGGAAGAGCTGTTTGTGAAGGTGATGGAGACTTCAAGGACGGTGCTTGGGGCGGAGCATCCTTCCACGCTGACGAGCATGGCCAACCTTGCGTCGACATACCGGAATCAAGGACGGTGGAAAGAGGCGGAAGAGCTGTTTGTGAAGGTGATGGAGACTTCAAGGACGGTGCTTGGGGCGGAGCATCCTTCCACGCTGACGAGCATGGCCAACCTTGCGTCGACATACCGGAATCAAGGACGGTGGAAAGAGGCGGAAGAGCTGTTTGTGAAGGTGATGGAGACAAGAAGGACGGTGCTTGGGGCGGAGCATCCAGACACGCTGACGAGCATGGCCAACCTTGCATCGACATACCGGAATCAAGGACGGTGGAAAGAGGCGGAAGAGCTGGAGGTGAAGGTGATGGAGACAAGAAGGACGGTGCTTGGGGCGGAGCATCCTTCCACGCTGACGAGCATGGCCAACCTTGCGTCGACATACCGGAATCAAGGACGGTGGAGAGAGGCGGAAGAGCTGGATGTGAAGGTGATGGAGACTTCAAGGACGGTGCTTGGGGCGGAGCATCCAGACACGCTGACGAGCATGGCCAACCTTGCGTCGACATACCGGAATCAAGGACGGTGGAAAGAGGCGGAAGAGCTGGAGGTGAAGGTGATGGAGACTTCAAGGACGGTGCTTGGGGCGGAGCATCCAGACACGCTGACCAGCATGGCCAACCTTGCGTCGACATACCGGAATCAAGGGCGGTGGAAAGAGGCGGAAGAGCTGTTTGTGAAGGTGATGGAGACTTCAAGGACGGTGCTTGGGGCGGAGCATCCTTCCACGCTGACGAGCATGGCCAACCTTGCGTCGACATACCGGAATCAAGGACGGTGGAAAGAGGCGGAAGAGCTGGAGGTGAAGGTGATGGAGACTTCAAGGACGGTGCTTGGGGCGGAGCATCCAGACACGCTGACGAGCATGGCCAACCTTGCGTCGACATACCGGAATCAAGGACGGTGGAAAGAGGCGGAAGAGCTGTTTGTGAAGGTGATGGAGACAAGAAGGACGGTGCTTGGGGCGGAGCATCCTTCCACGCTGACGAGCATGGCCAACCTTGCGTCGACATTTTGGAATCAAGGACGGTGGAAAGAGGCGGAAGAGCTGGATGTGAAGGTGATGGAGACTTCAAGGACGGTGCTTGGGGCGGAGCATCCTTCCACGCTGACGAGCATGGCCAACCTTGCGTCGACATACCGGAATCAAGGACGGTGGAAAGAGGCGGAAGAGCTGGAGGTGAAGGTGATGGAGACAAGAAGGACGGCGCTTGGGGCGGAGCATCCAGACACGCTGACGAGCATGGCCAACCTTGCGTCGACATACCGGAATCAAGGACGGTGGAGAGAGGCGGAAGAGCTGGAGGTGAAGGTGATGGAGACAAGAAGGACGGCGCTTGGGGCGGAGCATCCAGACACGCTGACGAGCATGGCCAACCTTGCGTCGACATACCGGAATCAAGGACGGTGGAGAGAGGCGGAAGAGCTGGAGGTGAAGGTGATGGAGACAAGAAGGACGGCGCTTGGGGCGGAGCATCCAGACACGCTGACGAGCATGGCCAACCTTGCGTCGACATTTTGGAATCAAGGACGGTGGAGAGAGGCGGAAGAGCTGGAGGTGAAGGTGATGGAGACTTCAAGGACGGTGCTTGGGGCGGAGCATCCAGACACGCTGACGAGCATGGCCAACCTTGCGTCGACATTTTGGAATCAAGGACGGTGGAAAGAGGCGGAAGAGCTGGATGTGAAGGTGATGGAGACTTCAAGGACGGTGCTTGGGGCGGAGCATCCAGACACGCTGACGAGCATGGCCAACCTTGCGTCGACATTTTGGAATCAAGGACGGTGGAAAGAGGCGGAAGAGCTGTTTGTGAAGGTGATGGAGACTTCAAGGACGGTGCTTGGGGCGGAGCATCCTTCCACGCTGACGAGCATGGCCAACCTTGCGTCGACATACCGGAATCAAGGGCGGTGGAAAGAGGCGGAAGAGCTGGAGGTGAAGGTGATGGAGACTTCAAGGACGGTGCTTGGGGCGGAGCATCCAGACACGCTGACGAGCATGGCCAACCTTGCGTCGACATACCGGAATCAAGGGCGGTGGAAAGAGGCGGAAGAGCTGGAGGTGAAGGTGATGGAGACAAGAAGGACGGTGCTTGGGGCGGAGCATCCTTCCACGCTGACGAGCATGGCCAACCTTGCGTCGACATTTTGGAATCAAGGACGGTGGAAAGAGGCGGAAGAGCTGGATGTGAAGGTGATGGAGACAAGAAGGACGGCGCTTGGGGCGGAGCATCCAGACACGCTGACGAGCATGGCCAACCTTGCGTCGACATACCGGAATCAAGGACGGTGGAGAGAGGCGGAAGAGCTGGATGTGAAGGTGATGGAGACTTCAAGGACGGTGCTTGGGGCGGAGCATCCAGACACGCTGACGAGCATGGCCAACCTTGCGTCGACATACCGGAATCAAGGGCGGTGGAAAGAGGCGGAAGAGCTGGAGGTGAAGGTGATGGAGACTTCAAGGACGGTGCTTGGGGCGGAGCATCCTTCCACGCTGACGAGCATGGCCAACCTTGCCGTTACTTACTTTAGACAAGAACGATGGGCGGAGGCTGAGGAGCTACAGATACAGGCAGTGGCTGGCTATAAGAAATCTTATGGTGTGCATCATCCATATACACATACGGTAATATCAACTCTTGCACATATCCGACACATGCGAGGACAGGAAACCTTGACTAATCTCCTACAAGAGGTGTCATCAATCTGCGGGCTACAGTGACCTGAATCGCATTGCGACAGCAGTAATAGAGTCTCCGATCAGAACACCCGCAAGCCTCGCTGGGGATGGTTGAATTAGCTCCGCGACAAGGGGCATAAGCAATAGCATGGAAATGTAAATACACGTAATTTATTAGGTTTTAAAGCACTAAGGTAACGAAAGAAATTGGAAATATGTGTAAGTCTTAACGCAGGCGTTTGACATCTTTGTTCCCTTTTGTTCTTTGATTTTAACGGTACACAAACCTCTATCGGATTTGTAGCGACGACCATCAAACCGACTAAGGAGAGAAGTGTTCAGTGCGCTTCGTTACGAGTCGGGCTTTCGGCACGATCAGAATATCGTCATCAAAGCCTATGGCAATTTAAGAGGGAGACTTGCAACAATTGCGCTAAATTTCGGCCTCCAAGAAGTTGTACACTTGCATATTTCTGCCTTCATGAGCCTGCTTCAGACGGATAAGAGGACCAACCATCATGTCCCCCGCGCGCTACTACCACATTTGCGCGACTGGGGCTTTCCCAGGTTCCAGGAATGCCGCATGCTCTACAACCTTTGTCTCATCCACGTGCTCAATTGGTACAGCCCTTTCTGGCGTTTTATTGAGCCGTGCAATTTTGGGCTGCGGCGTATCCGCATCTGGCACTTCTTCTTCCTGCTCCTGAGAACACATCCTCTTTTTCTTGTTTTTCTTCTCTTTGGCAGCCTCTTTAATGTTCCGCTTCGCTCTTGCTTCCACCAGATCTTCAAAACTCATCACTTTTGCCTTTCCTAATATTAAGGATTTGGTAGAACGTCGAGCTTTAGCTTCATTGTTGGCCGTAAGTCAAAACTTGATTTGGTCTTGCTGCAAGGCGTTCTTTACAAGAAACGTTTGTGCCGCTTTGAAAAGCTTTTGTAAGTACCTCTGGAATATCTGTTTGCTTCGCTGATCAAGCGTACAGACGTGTTCATTGACGAGCAGATTCTGCAACGACATAAATGCCTTATCTTGGTTCTATCTTCTTCTCTTTCTACCCTTATACTGAGGGTGTTGCTCTCAATAGGGGTTGGAGGGGGTCTGGCCACTGTAGGTTGGTGTAGGGCAGCTATCCGGGCCCAGGTGTTTGAAGAAGGTGTGGTCTGCTGTTTTTTGAGTGTACTCTGGATGTCTAGGAGCGCTTGAGAGATGTTTTGGTCTTGTGCCTGATAAGACAGGCAGGTGTGGGCCTTTTGGAGGAGGGGAAGGATGAACTGGACTTCAGGGATTTTGCTTGCTTGGTGAGTGACTAAGGCTGTCTGGATATCATCAGTAAGGGTGAGTATGTTCATTTGTATAGCTGTGTTCTCTGTTCGCTTGATTGGCGTTGTGGTGTGGCTTCTAGGCCCTTTGTTGTGATGTGGGTCATTGTGGAAGCCCTTTGGATGGAGGGTGGCAGTCTCCATCCTTTGGTCTTCCATGGCCTCGATTAATCAACCGATTCAATGATTTCTGTTAGTAGATCTCTATTACTTATTTTAGAAGCAGTATATGTAAAGTTGAGAAAGAATCACATGTATATACATGTATACATACATAACGTAGCGGCTGCACGCTGTCCATGTCACGTCACGGTGCCATAAGCGACGGAGAATGATTGTGCTTGGAGAAATCGTGTCCATTTCCCCACTGGTGGGATCCTCACCGGTGACGCGTAACGTGCAGGGCTTTCAGGCGACTCGCCGTCGCATCTCGTCGTGTGGCAACTGGGTCGCGATTCGAAGCGAAGGGAGACGTAAATTCAAGGCATCGAACGACCGGGAACTGCTGGAATCTGCTGGCGTCTCTTTCGTGCAGTCGCGCTCCTCTTCAGCCTCGGAGCGATTGATGCCAGCCACGCGTGTTGGGGGTTCACGTCAGTGTGGGAGTGTGGGGATATTCCCGGCCGGAGTTGGCCCCAGCGGAAGAGTGCAATGCTGAAGCGATCATCATGCGGCCTTTGTTGTTGTCGGACCGCAGACTGCCCACATTAGCCCAATAATCGACAGCACGACCTATACATCGGCTGTATCTAATGTAATGCTGCAGGTAAGACGGAGTGTGATGGATACAGATTGACTCGATACTGCTTTGTTCATGTGCAACCCTATTGAGTAGCACCAGTTCTCGGTCTAAAATGTGGCTCGCTATGCAGGGTGGCTCGCTACGCCGGGGGTGATGTTAATGAAGTTCTCGAGGACTGTCACTGGTGGTAGGCAAGCAGGCAGGTATGGTGCTCACAGAATCAGGTACAAGTGCTCTTGTAGTGGGGAAGAGCCGCGCAGGGTTTGGTCCACTGCAGGGCGGGCGCAGGCCCTGGTGTGAGGTGGAGATGATGCCTGACAGGGGTCGCGGGATATATCATCTAACATGACTCGAGACGGAGGGAAGACAAGGGAGACAAAGACATGTACATACAACAGCAGACATCCAAACACGGACAGACTGCAGACTGCAGACAGGCAGCCTGCAGACAGGCAGACAGGCAGACAGGCAGACAGACAGACAGACAGACCGACCGACCGACAGATAGACAGACCGACCGACCTACAGCCGATCAAGGCACTTTCACTTCTACATCATACCAGCTTATCAGACTACCTTCAGCGTCCCCGGTAACCTGCTTGCCATCTCTCCTCCCCTCCACCCTTACTTGGTGCGCCCTCGCTGGGACGAAGGACACTCAGGCCCTCCGACTCCACGACACTATCTTCGGGCTCTCAGAGCATACAGGGTATCTGTGCTAACAGGAAATAGCTCAAGGAGCAACAAACAGGATCAGAATCTGAGCATGAGAAAACTTTGGTCTTCCCTTACTCATGACCCCCACACCCATGCCCAAGCCATGAGTCATGACCTAAATCCAGATGCCACAGGTTTGCCTGTGGAAAGGACCCAGGTGTTCTATAACAGGAGTTAGACATTACCACATCTCTGCAACGGAAGCTCTCCATTACGAGGAGCGAAGGGGATGGGAAAGCCAAAAAAGCGGGTGGATCTGCAGATACTCGACACCCTGCCTACAAATAGCGTGCCGGCGGACGAGCCACGCTCTATAGCTAGCTGTAGAAGCGTCAGGAAAAGCGCCACACTTGCGGATGAAGGCTGATTCGCACAGATTACGTCTATTACAGCATAGCGCCAGCATGATTTTGTAGCCTAAATTCTCACACGAACCATGATGTTGACTTGCGAACGGAGAACCTCTCGGGACGCGAGCACAGAGACTGAAACGACGGCACAAAGAGATGACCCAGTCTTTAAGTAAATCACTATAGGATACAACCTCCAAATTACATGTGCGGTTTGGTAGGCCTAGTACGGCAGGGGTCAATCAAGGGAAGGCCGATCGGCTGCATAGGCGTTATGATCGACAATACGACCAATAGCCTGTATCTTATATAACAATGCAAGTGGCGCATAGAGTGACGAACATAGAACGCTACGAAGCTGCTTATCTTTGCATAAAGCCATAGAAGAGGACTCGCGAGTTCGAGGTGTGTGATATGGCTCGCAACGAAGGGTAGCTCGCTACACTGAGGGGATGTTATTCGCTACACTGGGGGGATGTTATACATCCTCGTGAGGCGCATCCTCGCAAGACCAACATGTGTGACGTTCGTTACAGATTCGCCTCACCACGTGAAAAATCCTAGCAATAGAGTGAACGCTTTTGGCGGCGTACATTGCACGATATGCAAGCGTTTAAAATCATGCATGTATAAGCTGTACCTGCTGTATTCAAGCTATTTTACGCTTGCGCCGCTTGCCACATCGTAAAGCATTCAAGTGATGCAAGCTCAAGATAGTGCAAAGGAACACCTTTTTGATCTCTTTTGATGGACATAAGGTATTCATGCTGTTCGGTCAGCTGCAAACTGCGGTAGGGTGGCTATAAATTTCTTACTGGGCGGTCGAACTTTGCAGCTGGCCGGCGCTGCAAGCTAAACAGGTCGTCCAAAAAATCCATAAGACTTTTGCATCCGCTCCACCTCTCGGCGTTTCGAAGTCCAAACACCTTGTTCGTCGCGCGCTGCTGGCGGATTTGCTCCACAGTCCTTGTCTGGCGTGGCACTGGCTCCATACAGTCCAACAAAGTCATTCCAAGTCCTTCCAAGTCGGTGTGTTGGGGACCATCTGCCAAAACACAGTCGTCACAGTCGCATACAAGCGCTGCGGCAGACATACCAAGATATACGCAACCGGTCCGACCGCATACTCGAATCGAAGCGGTATTAACATGGCCATGGACCAGCCGTATGTCCTTCAAGTATTGTAACGCCGAGAAAATCTAGAATGCATCAACAACAATATTAATCGCCCACGGAGAAGGGACATACAGGTACTGCGATAGCGTGCAGGGTCACTTCTTCCACGGGCACATGTGTGTTCAACATTTCTCCGAGAGTGAAGCGTACATACTGAAACCCAACGTGCTGACCTACATAATCATCAAATAGATATCGAGGCAGCAAAATATGCTGATGACGAAGCGACAGCACCTGTCTGCTCAAGGAGTCATTGCGAAATGAGACCCTTCTCTTAACCATGATCAGAGCTGCTCCCTCGTTTCTTTGAAGACAGACTAAGTACTCTCTCCCGCCCTGAGTCAGTGTGCCCAATGGAATGAAGTCGATCCATTCCACCCTATCCACTAGTTGTTGTGCCTCTCGATGAATATTTGTTTCTGTTGTAGATACTTGGGTTATCTATGACGGTGTACGATTGATAACCCGTTTAGATCGATGCGCTGGTCAGGGCGGCAAGCGGAGGGCAGCGTTGTGGGCGGAAACGGGTGTCGGGCTGGTGAATAACGAACAGCCGGCGGCAGAGATCGTGGAGGAGGTGAGAATGGGGGTGGTGGAAACTTTGGAGCTGACGCGAGCCAGACTGTAAGCTTGCCTGAATCTGAGACAAGTTGAGTAGCCCATGTTTCCGGCAGAAAGCAAGTGGCTATTGCCGGAACATAAAAATTGAGCCCCAGATTGCACGGTATCTAAAGATCTGCTCCAAGTACACCTGGCCGCTGCCTGCGCCTGCATGCATCCTGTTGATTTTCACCACATTCAAAGTCTATCTTTATCAGCTTCGTGCCCGTCATTCCGCCCAGCTTTTTTCACTCCCGCTTGACACCGCGTCTTCGGTCCTCTGGTAGAGTGGTGACACTGTCCGGGATCGGCTTCGCACGGCCGTTGATTGCGTTGTATAACCAAGCCAACGTAGCTGTGCTCAACGTCATCAGCAATGCCGAAAAGGCGAACAATCTGCCACCATGTCAGCCCATACCTCACGCCACGCCTCACATCATCGGAGCTCACCCAATCCGCTGTGTGGTGCTCATGATCGCAAAGAGCGGGTAAGGGTAGAAGTGATTGAAACGGTAGCACCGTTCAATCCACACCCAGTATCCGAACGCAATGCACCCGCTGAGGCCGAGCGCGGGCGGTAAGGCGATGGTATAAGGAGGGGAGAAAAGCAGCAGATCGGCGACAAGGGTGAGAGAGGGGACCGCGTGGAAGGACAGGTCAGCCGCGAGGCCCAGGGGCGGCGCCCAGTCGGGAAGCACGAGCTTGGGGTCAATCTGCAGACCGCTGGTGAGCGCGGGTTGCATAGGGTCAGGGTGCCCATCGGCGGGTTCCATGGTCTCACCATCCGCAGACCCCAGTACAATAAACTGATCAAGCACTCCATCGGCGCGCTCGCCACGCTCAGCGTGTTCTTCACTGCGAACAGCCGCCCACTCAGCGTGACGTCGGCGAGCAGCCCGACGGCAAAGGTAGCCGCCGACAAGGACAGACCGATGATGGTCAAGTACTGGAGGTGCCATCCGTACGAATCGTTGCTACATCCATTAGCACTCCATGTGATGGTCGGCGGGCGCGCAAGCGCAGGGGAAGGCGCGGGACACACATGGGATTCGGGTTCCATACCAGGTAGCCGAAGGAGAAGGCGAAGGAGCAGAGACCAAGGGACTGCGGGCGCCATCAGCACGGCGTCGGAGGTGGGACGGGGAAGGAGAAAGGGAAGGGGGCAAGAAACGGTGGGTGGGGGTGGGGGAAGGCGGCGTACATGTAGCAGTGCGGACGCCCCGCGCGAGGGAGACGGCCACCGCTGGAGCGGATGCCGCTCGGGGAGGCTCCGACCGGGCAGGACCGTCATGAGGGATAGTAGGGCGGCGGCGGCGTCGACGGAGCGGTTTGAAGGAAGGAGAAACGCAGGCACGCGACGACCACCTGCCCGGTCCCTACCTGGACCTTCCGCCCGGGCAAGTGCAGCATAGCGCCGGCACGGTGTGGCGGGAGAAGCCGCGCGGAGCCGGCTTGGTAGGTCTTGGCGGTGGTGGGATGGCGCGGCGGCGCGAGGAACCCCGCGTCAACGATGAACAGCTCTGACCGCGGCGGAGGTGCGAGCAAGAGATGGATCGTGGTGGCGGTGTTCGAAGCACACGGACATGCATAATGTTTGGACACCCCCTGGCTTGGGGCATGGGAGCCATCCGATGCGCGGCTCGCTAGGTAAGACGCCGCCCCCCATTTTAGTCCAGCCCCCGCAACGCTTTCGCGCTGACTCAGGCGGCTGATAACGAGGCGACACGCCCACTGCCCGCGGTGCAACACTATTAGCACCCCACGCCCACCCCATGCACCGCCAGACCTGAGGCGCTGTGTCGCTGGCACACCCTCGAGGCGTGCTTTCCTCGCAACCGGCCGCCGTTCCTTCTCCAACCCCCCCCCCCCCCACCCCAAACCCCCACCGCCGGGTTCTCCGCCCACGCGCCGCGCCACACGGGAGCTGTTGTCGCTCCGCCTCACCCCCTCACTGAAGTCTCCGGCCCGCCGACATCGCCCCGCACGGAGGATAATGAGCTGAACGTCAGTTTCAGCCCTCCATTCGGCTTCGGAGCGTCCTGAACTAGGCTACCCACACACTTTTGCGCCGGTGATCATCGGTTGCGCCGCGCAGGACGGAGTCACAGGATTTACAACATTGCCGGTCGGGATCAGGGCGGCGTCGACGGACGGTGTGAGAGGGGCGGCGCGGGGATGCCGCGGCCGAAGAAGGAGGGCTCGTCGGAGCCGAAGAAGCGCAGCCGGACAGGATGCTGGCCGTGCAAGGCGCGCAAGGTGAAGTGCGGCGAGGAGAAGCCGGGGTGCGCCAACTGCGCCAGGAGCGGCGAGCAGTGTGATTACAGCATCCGCCTCAACTGGGGCGGGCGCAGTCGGCGGGACAAGGACGGCGACGCCGGCGGCTTCACCTTCGTGACCAGCCCCTCCAACGGCCGCGATCGCGCCGACAGCGGCGGCCACGATCACGTCTTCTCCGCCCAGCATATCGCCGCCGCCCCCGCGCGGCCGTCCAGCCGCCATCCCTCCAACCTGTCGACGCCCGAGCCGATGGCGGGCGACGGGGCCGCGCTGGACCCGCGTCTGAGGCGCGCCCCGCCCGGCCCCTTCGCCCCGGATCCCTCCGCCGCCTCGCACGCGGCCCTGCCCACGCTGCCGTCCTTCCACAACGTCTTCCAGCCACCTCCAGCCTCTTTCGACCGATCGCCGCCGACGTCAGCGCCGGTGAGCGACGACTTCGCCTGGTCGCCGCAGCACAGCGCCAAACGCATGAAGCTCAGTCCGACCCGCACCACCCCCCATCTCCAGCCCAGCCCTGTCTTCGCCATCCCGCAATACCCCGTCCCCGTGGACCAGTCGCCGTCGTCAACGCAATTCACCTCCCACAGTATCAGCAGCATCGTCAACACGCCCGCCACGCCCGGCTCCAGCATCACCTCCGGCTCCCCTTTTCCCGTGCCGGCGGCGACGCTCCACGTCCAGGATCCGCCAGACCTGCGACGCCTGTCCGTCAAGTCGCTCCTGTCAGACCCCTCGGAAGAGACCGAGCGGCCGCGCTGCGAGCGGACCGAGAGCGGGCGTTCTCGCACGTACGGCTATGATCACGGGTGGCCCGACATGGACATCCCCCACAACGATGACCATCATGTGCTGCTGCCGAAATCGCCCGACATGCGGCGGCCGAGTGCCGCCGTGTCGGAAGTGAGTACGTCGAGTGGCGAGATGGATGCGAAGCAGATCGCCTTCGAGCCCGGCGGCTACTACGCGCAACCGGTGCCGGTCAGGATCCCGAAGGCTTTGGAGCCGCTGCCGAATGAGCTGCTTCATAACCAAATGAACTTGCTGTATTTCCATCACTTCATCAATCACACCGGACGCATCATGGTACCGCACGATTGCCCGGACAATCCGTTCCGCGGCGTGCTCCCGCAGATGGCGGTGCGCAACACTCACCTCCTGCACCTCCTGCTGGCCTTCTCCGCTTCTCATCGAGCTCGTCTTCTCAACCATCCCGAGCCGGCCCGACGTATCGCGGGCTGGATGGCCGACGTGCTTCCCGCCCTGCGGCAAGCCCTTAGCGAGCCGGTGTCCCCCGGCTCGGCGGATCCGACGGACCCGGCGTCGCTGGCGCCCCTTGCGACGGCGATCATGCTCGCTTCGCTGGAAATCATCAGTCCGAACACGTTCGCCGTCTCAATACCTTGGCAGCAGCACCTTCAGGTCGCTCGGAGCATGATTGTGAACACGGGCGGCTTGCACCACCTTGCCCAGAAGGCCGACGGCGCCCGAGACAAGGCCATCTTCTTCCTCAGCCGGTGGTTCGCGTACCTCGATGTGCTGGGATCGCTCAGCGGCAGCATGCACGATCAACCGTTGTACGGCGCATATCTCGAAGACGGCGGGGGCCTTTGGCTGGTCAACCGCAGCGACGACGAGATATACCAGATCGACTGCTTCTTCGGCTTCACCGGTCGATGTATCGCGTTGCTGGCAGCCGTCGCCGAGCTCGCCACCGAATGCGATAAGCAGCGCATCGACCCCATCACCAATCAGGTCAAGTTAGGCTGGCAGCCCTCCCCGGAGGTCCGCCACCGCGCGGTGGAGCTTCAAAAAAGGCTCCACGCCAGCGCCACCACCGTCTACCGCGGCTGCATGCACACGGACATGAACAGCCCCGACGCAGACGAGACGAAGGCCGAGCAAGACGCGGTGGAAATTTACGCCACCAACGAAGCCTACCATTGGGCCGCCCTTATTCATCTCGCCCGCCGCGTCCTCAACGCCCCACCATCGTCCCCCGACGTACAGGAAAATGTGCAGAGGGTTATCCAGTCGCTAGAGAAAGTGAAAAGGGGCCGCACGGCGGACTCGTGTCTTCTGTTCCCGATGTTCACCGCGGGTTGTGAGGCCCAGAGCGAAGCTGATAGGCGTTTGCTTATGGACCGGTTGAAGGGGATTGAGGGGTGGGGCATGCAGCAGGTCGGGCAGGCCACGGCGCTCATGCAGACGGTTTGGGATACGGGGAAGCCGTGGGAGACGTTGGTCAATGGACAGTTCTTCGGCTGAGAATCATTCGGGATCTTGCGAATGGTGTGACGGTCATTTGCCCGGAAAATGCTCCGAGGGGTGGTGCTGTATGAGGGAGGGGATTGAAGATGCGTTGGGGCGGGCACCTTTTGGATCCAAGGCGGGTTGGTGAATGATTCGCCTGGTGCCGCAACTGTCAGTCTTGAGTTTCTCGATTCGGTTGATCATCATGCGGGAGAGAGGGAAAAGTGGAGGGGCGATGGATTGAAGTTCATGGGCTTGCCTTTGGCGTTTTCACTCACCAGAGGAATGGCTTGGTAATAAGCGTGGCGTTGTGTAATTGGGCAGGATATATGTATGATCCTCGCACAGTCGAGAGCACAGCACCGATTTTGGCTGCCTATTTAGATGTTTCCACGTTAATTCTCGTTCCATGTCTCGGTATTGTTCCTGTACAGCTCGTGGAGTGGTTGCTGGCATCTTTGTCCTCTAGCATTCTCAATTTCGCCATCAAGAAGCTTATTGATGACCATCAAGAATATCTCCGCAGTTGCTCGAGCCGGTTTTTGAAGTGTTCTGTCGAACGCTTTCTCTAGAAGACATCCGGCGTCATAACATCATGTGACACGACAACGAAGACTGCCATCGCTGAATGACGAAATAAAGATACGACACCGGGCCAGACTGTCGATCACAGATTGCCAATTAGCTAACGAATGAAAGTGTCTGCCCATTGCGACCGTCTGAAACGGCACGATGGGTTTGCAGGGCCGTAGAAATGAACAACACAGTGCATGCATTACTACACCGAACGACATTGAAATAGATCCAAACCCTCTGTCGTTTTGAACCATCTCCTGGTTTCATGTCCGCCCTCCGCTGACCTCCACGATACTTCCACTCATATATCGGCTCTCGTCGCTGGAGGACTTTCGTCAGCGCAATGCATATGAAACGGAAAACTTGAAACTCGCCTGAAGAGAAACGCCACGACGTCCGCCACCTCCCCCGCCGTCCCAAACCGCCCGATTGCAATCCCTTTTTCCTGCTCCGCCACCACCGCCGGCCCGGCCACCATCCCGGCATTGGACGGCGTAGCGATATACCCCGGCGCAACCGCATTCACCCGAATCTGCGCCGGACCGAGTTCCATTGCCATCGCTTTGGTGAAGCCCACGATGCCCCATTTTGTGGCGCATTAAATCGCATAATTCGCCGCCGCCGTCAACCCCATCACCGAACTCACATTCACGATCGCCGACCCCGGCCCCAATCGCGGAATCGCCGCCCGCGTGATGTTATACGTTCCCCGTAAGTTTGTATTGACGAGCTTGTCCCAGTACTCATCGCTCGTGTCCGTCAAGGCGTAAGCGGTTGGATTGACGCCTGCACAGTTGAAGACGAAATCCAATCTCCCCAGCGTGGAGATTGTGGCGATGAGAAAGGCCTCGCACGACGCCGCAGAGGCCACATCGAATACTTCCGCCATGTGATTCCCGCCGCATAGTCGATCCGTTTCCGCCAGGCCATGAAAGTTGATATATGAGAGAGATAACCTCGCCCCGAGCGACGCCATCTTTTGAGCCGTCGCTCGCCCGATGCCGGATGCGGCGCCCGTAATAAGGCACACTTTGCCATCAAAATGGTATGACATTTTGGACAACGATGGCAGATACGATGAAGGGGTGCGAGGTTGCGAATAGTAAGCAGGTCGAATCGACAGGCGCATGTAGAGTCGCAGCCGGCCAACACAGATGTGGAGAACTGTGATATCAATGAAGCGCCTGTAAGCGATTGCAATGTGTCAAGACCCCCCCCCTTCTAAAGCCAGATAAGTCGGCTTGTCCGCAGGCAAATGCAGCCCGCATCATGCTCGCTCCTAGCCATTGTGTGCTTATAGCCCGAAGTTGGCACGCGGCAGTTGTAAAAACGTGTAAAGATTTTTGCAATGACTACCTGCCTAGTTTTACTTGAACCAATGGAGATGGATTGTGTTGGTCATACATCCTTCTATAGTTGTCTGTGTAGCCATTTAATTACATTCTGGTTGTCAATCTAGAACAGTTAAAAAATCAGACGTAAAAACTTCAAATCTTTAATAAAGTATTTCTGATTAAAAACCTGGATGTTTCCTGCCAAAGCACGATCAAAAAAAAATAAAAAATGTATTGGAAAGGGAATGTTCAAGATGTCTAGGCCTGCTTAAACTCCTAAGGCAATCTGATTTCTATCCTGATTTCCAATCAATTATTTCTCGGTCGTTCTAGACCTATTAAAACCTTCTAGACCTTTTGGCATAGGTCCTTCTAGGCCTTTCAACAAAATGTTTACATTTGGGAGTTGAGAAGATCAGTGGGAAAATGCCTTAGGCATGAAGTTGGTGCCTTGGCGAGACAATTTATTTCCATCTTGTACACGAAGAGATCTCCCATAGTTATCTAGTTGAGTCTGCCAGTATTTGCACGGGGAGTTGGTGGCAGCCCTCGCAGGATAAGGTTGGGCCGCGGCGGCAGGCGGAAGCGATTGTGGCGACCCTGCCGGGATAGATGACCGGGCAGCAGGCAAGACGGGAGACGAACAATACGGAAAAGAATAACAGCCTTCACACAATGACTCACACAAACATTCACCCTGACATACATACATTCATTGATCCACATACGTGCATGACACCCACGTACGCAAAAACACAGACAGACAGACAACCAGACGCGCATACAGCCCGACGGAACAAGATCTCTTGTTTTCGACGATCACGCGAAACTGACTGTAATGCTGAACTGCTTACATATTCACCCTATGCGTGGGGGTGGCACCTCAGTAGGCTACCTAGGGAAGAAGAGGAGGATACAGATTGAATGCGCTCCGCGCTCCCTGGACTCTTAAGCCCCACAATTTCCTTATCTATATTCGGCGTTCTAAAGGGGGATAAACATATAAACAAACTGCTCTAAAATGAGCCGTCTTTCATAGTCATAGGCTTCTATAGGACCTTAAATGGAATAATCAATCAATCCACTATTATCTACTGTCGGAATTCTAACTTTACACTTCTTAAATAACTTCGTGTAGTCCATGTTGGAAAGGGAGTGTTCAAGATGTCCAGGCCTGCTTAATTCTTTTTAACTACAAAGGAAATTATCCAGTCTTATATATTCCCTTCTTGAATACCCAAGACATTCTGTATTAGTGATCTTCCAGTCTGATTTCCAATTGCTTTCTAAGCATCTTGTTAAGGTACTTCTATACCTTTTAACAGTCCACCCTAGCACCCCAGTTATCCACTGCCATCTGCAAGAACTTTATAAACTTATCTTTCTAGTTAGCTTCACCATACTCAGGCATTAGCTCCCAATTCTTCCGGATCCAATACTTCAATAATCGGAAGGTTAGTTCTATTAGATTATAGTCCGGCGAATAAAGTAGTAAAAACAATACAATAACGTAGTATTTCGAGCAGAGCTCCCTTATTAAGACACGGTCGTAGGTCCGGCAGTTATCCATTATAAGAACGGACCTTGGAGCCGGATATAGATTCATCTGTGGCATGATCTTGACCTGCAGCCAGTCAAGGAATTCAGCGCCATTAACAAGGTATATAGCTAGCTTCATTAACCAATAACATAACAATGACGAGATATAGACATATGTAGAAGCGTGTGTGGAAAGTAGAAGTCGATTTGGGACGCGAAGCGCGATTTTGGTGACGGACTAACAAAACGCGCCAAGAATCCTGACCCGTTTGTCAGTTAGAATAAATCAGGCCCGAAGCCTAAATGGGGGGTCATGACTCAGAGAGGAAAACAATTTCTTCTATCCAGATTCCGATCCTTTTGTAAATCCTTAAGTCACCTCCTGTCTGTTAAGATAATAAATGCATTTCAGATAGCTCTTGAAAAGATCTTCTCTTTAGCTGTATCCACCCCTGCTTACCTGCCTGCCTGCTACTTTAGTGGGGAGGAGCCGCACAGGGTTTGGCCCAATGCAAGACGGGCGCATGCCTTTGGTGTTAGGTGGAGATGATAATTGACAAGGGTTGCGGAACGTATCATCTAACATGACTAGAGATGGGGACATATGCACACATGTACATACAGACAAGCACACAGACATGAAAGCAGACTGGTAGACAACACAGACAGATGTCAGGGAGTTGGGCTGTTGGGCTGGAGGACT
>QVLQ01000020.1:0-51852 GCA_003545705.1 Acidomyces sp. 'richmondensis'
CTAACCCTAACCCTAACCCTAACCCTAACCCTAACCCTAACCCTAACCCTAACCCTAACCCTAACCCTAACCCTAACCCTAACCCTAACCCTAACCCTAACCCTAAAATTAAAGCAGCTCGGAAGAAGCCGAAGAAGAAGGTGAAAGAGCAAGTTAAGGCCACAATAATTGATAATAATAAAGAAGAGGATATTGAAATTGTATTTAGCGAGTCTGATAGCGACTGTATTGTTGTGGCGGCTACAAGGTCGTCTTGAAGTAGATGAGATGAAATTTCGTGGCTCGCTTGGTGGGGTGGCTCGTTTGACCGTCGATTACGTTACCTATTAAATACGAGAGACTATCAAATACGATACGCTAGTAGTAACGTAATTCCCCCCTTACAGCCGCACCCCGCTTAGAGCCGCACCAGCTTCTGATCCTTCTTTGTTCGAATCCATGCAACACCTACTATGAGCGCGCCAGTACGTGATTCTTACGCGTTTTGTAAGAGTACAGTTCAAGATGCTATCTCAGCGTATAACTCAAAATAATACAAGTCCATTCGAGCAACAGCCGGCGTGTTTAATCTCCCTGAATCAACTTTGCGAAAGCGTATATCTAGACGCATTTCACAGTCGCGTATATACGAATATCGTTAGAGCCTTTCGCCAGCTGAAGAGAAGACACTCGTAAGATGGATCTCGCAGCTGACAATTACCGGATTCCCTACATTACCGGCGTTAGTTGTAGAAATGGCTAAGGAAATCCGCTATCATCGTATTCAAATCTCGAAGATACCACCTTCTTTATACCTATTAGGTAAAGGATAGCTCGATAGATTCCGGACCCGTCATCCTCAGATTCAGGGCATATAGACACGTCAAATCGAAGGTATACGACACAATGCAATCAGTATTGCGGTGTTATGGCTCCGCTGGTCACGTGATGATCAGATGACCTGGAGTCACGTGGTTGGTACTCGTTTGAAGAGGAGTGTCAAGGCAGCGAAGTGGAAGCAGAAGTTGTTATTCCAACCAGTAAGATTAACAATTGAGTTGAACACGAAGTCGAAGCTTAAGGCTTCTGTCTTCGATTCCTATATACTGTTCGTAATTCGTATGATCATCCTGATCACTGCGATCACTTCGCGGGTGATCCGGCGATCATGGTGATCACGGTGCTCGCTTCCTGATTGGTCCAGCTCTTTCCAGCTTTACTCATGAGGCGGGGCTTCGGTAAACCTTCCTTGTTTGTCACAACCCGTAACATGCGGCTCTGAAGACATAGTTTGATACTGTAACCGAGCTGTTTCTACAATATCAATATCTAGTAGAACGTATATATAACATAGACGAGTCCAGCTTTGCGATTGGAGCTAGCCAGTCTTCACGAGCGCTTATTAACATTCGCGAGCGATTAAGTTAGAAGGTTATAAAGGGTAGGCAAGAGTAGATTACTGCAATCGAGTGTATTAGTATAGCCGGTATCGCTTTACTACTACTGTTAATCTTTAAAGCACTATATACGAACACTGTATAGATTCTAGCAGATATACTAAGCGACTAGCGCTTCTCAATAAGCCGTAGTGGATAGACAAGCGACAGTTATACCTACGAATGGCTAACAACAGTTTTTAAGCTATCGATATAGCTATCGAACCCTATACACCGCCGCCTCCTTACAATAGATAGCTATAGAAGTTATATTACGGTAAATATAATATCTTTCTGCATGGAGAAGGCTATCGACCTTCTTATCCTGCCGCTATATACGTCGTATGTACTTTAACTGCTTAATATTAGCGTGTTTGTACTATTAAAGCGAGCGCTAGCTACTAAGACTAACAAAGCTTTACGACTGGATACTGGCCGTATACAGTATATTAAGTAGGTTAATATGTACATTCGCGTACGAGAGGAAGCTTTTACATTAACAAACATCTAAAGTAGCTAGAAGGCGATAGGTTTAATACTATTAAGTCTAATTATAGTGCTTTCAAAGGTATAAGTAGCGCCAACTCCTAAAGCTTTGCTACCTTCTACACTATATTAGACAAACTGCCTAGACTTTACACTTCTATATACTTCCCTGCTAGATAGTTCTGAATTACGACGAGCAAATGCAGTCTTCAACCTATAGCTATACAACCTTAAGAGCGTCCCTTCTCCGGCAAAGCGCTACGCTAAGCGTATAACCTACGCACTTGAAGTAGCTCAAAGTGAGCTTGTAACTCTTCGTAAGGAGCTCGCTAAGCAACGGGAGTTACTACAGGCTAAAAAGGTTCGTAAGAAAAGGAAGCGAGTAGCGTTAAAGAGCAAGTTTCTATTTAGTACGCAGGAAGTTCTTGATATTGCAAGGGCGGCTGAGCAGGGGACTGCGGCAAAGAATAGCCATAGGCGGCGGCACACGCATCCACCAGATAAAGAGCTTAGTGAGATGGAGGGAAAGGTACTTGAGAATGTATCTAGCGATTCTGAGGGCGATTGCATCTATGTTGCGACGAGAAGACAAAGTTGATGGTGGAAAGGTTAGAAGCTGGTGCGGCTCTAAGCGGGGTGCGGCTGTAAGGGGGGAATTACGTTATAGAAGACCTAAAATCGTTAGGCTATAGTGATACAGATTACACTTCTAATGATGCAATAAGAAAGTCTACTAACGGACAGGCTGGTCACCGAACAAACGAACGGCGAACGAGGTACTGTTCGTTTGTTCGCTTCTTATAGGTCGTTTATTTGTTCTATTCGCCTTATAGAGGTGTTCGTTTGTTTGTTCGCTTATTTATAACTGCCTAATTGAGTATCCATTGCGGTTGACGCATTAGCGGCTCTGTTGCTGATGCTGAAGCTGCTGCGGCTGCTAACGGCGGTGTTGTTGCTCGCAGCACTTCCGCAGCACTCTCATTATCCAATAGATCCTGCTTATACTAGCTCTTCAAGCACTAATAGGCCTCAGCTAGTGAGTCAGAGGTGTGCCAGCGCTCGTCGTTCAGTACATGGCCTGCCTTGCTAAAGGTCCGTTCGTCAGCAGCGCTAGTTGCCGGTGCGGCAAGAAGGTCAAACGCCATATATCGAAGAATTAGAAAGCGATGCTTATTCGCTTACTACTATTATAGCGGATCAACCTTATAATTTAGCTTAATCGGCTCGCGTAGATACCGCTCGAAGTCGTTCAGTATAGCGGAGTCGTCGCTAATAAGGTTATATTGCTCAAATTCATCTATCTCACTATGCTGCGGTGAGCTTGAGGAAGCCGCAGCTACTTCATCACTGAAGCGCCGCTTATATCCATAAAACGACTCTTGAACAGCCTTCTTTGCTATACTGATCCACTCCGGATAGCTACTACTCCAGTATTTATCAAACTACCCTATCTTATAGTAGGGGTAGACAAGGATTGCTGCTCGGTATGCTGATGTAGAATCGCTAAGCCGATAATATTTATCCAGCTTCTTCCAGCCAAGATTGATACAGGCCTTAAAATGGCTATATAGCTAATATTGCTGCTGCCGCTTATAGTCTTCCAGCTTCGTCATTAACTAGTCGATAGCCTGAAGTGACTGATATAGACTTCTATAAGCTAACTGACCAAAGTCGGACTGTAGAAGGAGTGACATCTTCTTCATAGGCGCAAGCAGCTAGCGCAGCAGGCTAAGCTCCTGCCAATCGTCTGCAGTAAGGACGTCGTTATCGAGCGGATCTTCAGCAGTTTAGCGGTGATGGCTCTGATACAGGTCAATAGCGTCCTTCAGCTTAAATGCACGTTCCAACATATCGTGTGCGCTATTCCATCTAATGCCGCTATTGATGACGAGCTCAAACAGCCGTGGACCCTCGTCAACCGCGACCTCACGCTGCTTGCTTATAAAGAAGTGCCGCTGCGCTGGTGTAGCGCGAGCATGAGAAACAATGTTATAGAGCTTACTAAGCGGTCCTTTCTTCCGCTAGGCTCGAAGTATTACTTACTGGTCCTTCGTTCGAAGGATCTGTTCAAACTGAGTAACGGAAGGTGTGCTAAGGTCGTCGTTCTCATCCGGATTGTTAGCAGTACGGCAAACTTCAGATATACAATCAGTATCTACGCTATAAAGAATAGCCTTGCAGACAAGGTTTACAACGTAAGCGGCGCAGCGTAGTCGCTGCTGAGCTAGATCAAGGTCAATGTGCTTAGCTAACAGCTTAAGCGCCTTGTCGTTATTGCTAGTACTATCGCTAATAAAGAAGCCGATCTTGCTCGTTATTTTGTACTCGCGGAGGACTTCAAGAAGATGGTGCTTTTGCTCTTCACTACTCTTACTGCCGAAGGTGTTACGGAGCGCAAGCAGCGCCACCCTCGCCTTACAGTTGCTATCGATCCAATGCGCTATTACCCTAAGATAATCGACCTCGGTACCGCTCTTCTATCTATCGAAGCTGATAGTAATACTGCTCTTAGCACACGCGAGGCTTGTAGCGACCTTTAGCTTTATCTTAACAAACGTGCGAAGGATCCAGTTTGCGACGGTGTTATGCGATTGAGGTACTACTGCTTCGATAAAGCTGTTCCGGTAGATTAAAAGGCTCTTATAGCGTTCTGAAGCTGCTCTTCGCATGCTAATATCATCAGTAACGACCTAACTAATAAAAGCGGCCTAGAAGTGCTTATAGTCGAAGGTGCCTTGTTGCTCTTGGTCTTGCTGTTTAAGGCGCTTGAAATTCCGAAGATCGCCATTATTAAGAGCTAACCGCTTCGTGTTCTGGCGCTTCAATCCGTCTTCATTGTAGCCGTGTATTGCTATATAGCGCCGTGCTTAGGTTGTTAGTATAGCACGCGCAGTAAAGACAACTAGCGGCGTTTGAGCATAGCAATAGCGACAAAGCTATACCCGCTTTCCGGTCTTCTTTACAGATACTGCCTCGCTATGGACCTCATGCTTATCCTTCCAAATCCACGAGTGAGGCGGTCGCTTACTTAGGGGTGTTGGAACGAAGTTGATAAGCAAGGGGCTATTGAGTAAAAACCCAGTACTTGTATGCCTTAACTAATATGACGTTAAGAGCTGAGACGCTTCGCAAAGCTCCGTAAGGTTATTATATGACGTCGGTGATGATTCAGTAGCTATTAGACGGATAAGATATTAATATAGTGATAGTGTTATGAAGTTCGCAGATAACGCGTACTATGAAGTTTCGCGTTCTGGATGCCTAAGGTATTAGAGCAGCTCTAGTACTGTTCTAATTGGCTGGATCAATGCGGAGTGCAGCGGAAGCGCGGTAAGCGCCGGTCCCGCACGCCTCTGATTCGCTCACTTATTAGGGTTAGGGTTGGTGTTAATTTATAGTGAATAGCAACAGGGATATATGCATTAGAAGACGACGTTCGCGAATAGATGAACGAACATGGAATATTGTGCGTTTGTTCACGAGATATTGCTCATCCGTTCGTTTGTTCGTTCGCTAGCAAACGACGCGAACACGTTCATATGTTCGTTCATTGACCAGCCTGCTAACGGATACATCTTTATACTAAATAACGGAACTATGATATAGTTAAGCAAGCTACAACGCAGTATTACAACTTCAACTACGGAAGCAGAGTATATAGGATTAATCAGTCTGCAATTGCGTTAGTTAAGAATCCGGAATTCTACGTACTGACTAAGCATATTGATATAGCTATTCACTACGTAAGAGAGCTTGTAGAGGACAACCTTATTGACATTCAATATATCTCAACAAAAGAAATGTTAGCAGATATACTAACTAAACCCCTTCCAAAACAAAGGCATACTGAGATTACTAGAAAAATCAAATTGATACTAAACGAAGGACTTCCTCACCTTCTAGAAGGATAGGAAGTAAGGGGAGTGTTGAAAGGTATAGAAGTACCTTAACAAATTGCTTAGAAAGCAATTGGAAATCAGACTGGAAGATTACTAGTACAGAATGTCTTGGGTATTCAAGAAGGGAATATATAAAACTGGATAATTTCCTTTGTAGTTAAAAAAAAAAAAGTATGCAGGCCTAGACATCTTGAACACTCCCTTTCCAACAGAAATAACTGATTGGAAATCAGAATAGAAATAAGATTGCCCTAGGAGTTTAAGAAGGGAATATTTAAGACTGGATAATTTCCGTTGTAGTTAAAAGAATTAAGCAGGCCTAGACATCTTGAACACTTTCTTTCCAACACATAGCCTCACAACCTCGCATCCCTACAGAAGTGGCCTGCAAGAGGACAAGGATCAGCCGATAGTACCGCGGGTGTAGAAGGCTTAAACGATGTGGTTCAAAAATGTGAGACAACGTAATTCGAGTGGATGTGAGACACTGTGAAGAACGACACGTACGCCATTGCTCCCTGGTGAACACTCAGAATTGATCTTGTGGTCGCCATCTTTAACATGGCTCCTCCTAGGTCCCCGCCCGTCAACCCGTCACCAGCCACCAGAGGCAGATACGTGCATGTCTTCAGCACGACATGGGGGGGTCACTGTCGCGGAAAGTTTGGGTTTTGGAGGAGAGAGGGAGAAGGGGGGGGAGGGAAAGAAGACGCATGTGTGTGTCCCGAGAGGCGCCCAGTGCCGCCCGAAATGCTGACGACGAATACTCCTTCGACGCCTTCATGAAGATATATCGCGTCGAAGGTGGCTTTGACGCCTTCTACACCTGCTGTGGTCCAGACGTAGACAAAGATATCGTGGACAGCTTCCTCTTCTTTCCATGCGCCTCTCCATCCTCCGAGAGTTCGGCGTCGGCATCGACGCGGGCGCGTTTACGAAGCTCATCACCATCACCCATCCAAAATATCTTCACCCGGCAGCAGAATGCCGCTCTGGTCGCGGCGCGCAATTCCACCTCGTCAACGTGCTCGTTGAAGGACAGCGACCAGCCGAGCATCAAGGATATCTCTCTCCAAATCCGACATGAGCGTGGCCTTGCGGGCTTCCGGGCGGGCTATTACGCGTCATTCATCCTGACCCTCAATCCGGCCATCACGTTCGCGACCGACCATATAGTGAAGCGTCACCTAAATCCCACTGCGCCCTCCAATATTTGCAACCAGAACCACCAGCGGCTATCTTCGGCTAATGTCAATATTCGCTCCGGTGGCTACGCACTAACGAATGCATGATGTCTTCCGCCAGGTATGGCATTGGATAGCAATGCATGCTGTTACATTATTATTGAACGAATGCAGACGGATCCGGCTCGCATGTCCCGTTAGCCGAGAGTTCAAAGGTAAGGATATTCGATGCAGGGATGTAGATTGTTTCGGGTACGTCACCTGCCCTTTTAAAGCAATTGTAGAAGATGGTTCAACAAGGCAATGAATTGCATTCCACGTGGAGTGCTAAGGCTAGATGCGCGGGACGGTTCTACATTGGCCTAACAGGAAAATTACCAAGTATAAATTACTCAGGCCCTTCATTTTTGAATTATCTTCATTCGGTCTCCCCTACACCCACCTGCACTAGGATCATGTCATTGCACCGAATCCTGCCTTTTGTGCTCGCTGTGGTGTCTGCTGCTTTGCCATATGGAAGAAAAAATGGCTATGTGGTGCATGAGAAACGCGCCTCTTCTGGGCGCTGGGGCCGGACTGACCGTGTGGACACAAATGCAACAATCCCGTTGAGGATTGGGCTGACGCAGACCAACTTGCACCTGGGTTATGACCTCTTAATGGATGTCTCGCATCCTTCCTCTGCAAATTACGGCAAGTTTCTCTCGGCCGATGAGGTATACGAGCTTTTCAAGCCGGAACAAGGAGTCGTGGACGAAGTCAAAGATTGGCTGGCTAGCGAAGGCGTAAACACGGCCGAGATTGTCCACAGCGATAATAAAGGCTGGCTCGCGATTGATTTACCAGCATACCATGTCGAAAAGCTCTTCATGACGGAATACTACATATATGAACATCCAGAAAAGGAACTCGTGAGCGTAGGATGCCAAGAATACTCAGTTCCTGTTCACCTAGCTGAGAAAATTGACTATATCCGCCCGTGTATCAAACTCTCATCGCCCATCAGAAAAGCCGCGCCTGCAAAACCGAAACGAAGCACAGAAATGGGGCCGCCGAATAGGCATCGGGGACCGCAATCATACAACTCCCAATGGAGTACGTGGCCAAAGCCTCCTGCTCACAGTGGATTACCACCGGACCTCCAGAATTGTGGCGTCAACATTACTCCGCCCTGTATTAGAGCTCTATATGATATACCAGCAGGTAAGCCTCGAATTCCTGTTCTATGCTGCCAAAGCTTTTTCTGCCTTGGAAGTTGAATCATGTAAGGAACGTCAGCCAAAGGATAGATGTGCAACCTTTTAGGGAGGAATGACAGCTGATCAGAAGTGTGTTAATTCATGCATCGTCACCTAGGGTATCTTGCGACACCGGGGTATGAACTTGGTCTCTACGAACAAGGCTCCTACTATGACGCGAGCGACGTGAACGCCTTCTTCGCGAACTTTGCACCATGGGTGCCACAAGGCACACTCCCAGAATTGAAATCTATCGATGGAGGGGAAGCGCCCATTAATTGCACGAATGCTGGAGTTTGCGGAGAGGCTGATATCGACGTCGACCTTTCTACGTCTTTAATTTACCCCCAGAAAGTCATCAACTTTCAAGTTGACGACTCATATTATGCTCCTAGAGAAGTGGCGTTGAACAATCTGTTCAACACTTTTCTCGACGCCTTGGATGGCAGCTACTGCAATTATACCGCCTACGGCATTACTGGCGATTCTCCGTCTATAGACCCAACCTATCCGGATCCACACAAAGGCGGATACAAAGGTCAACTGATGTGCGGAGTCTACACTCCAACGAAAGTCATTAGTATATCTTACGGCGAAAGTGAGGAGGGTCTACCGGCCAACTATGTGAGAAGGCAGTGCAACGAGTTTATGAAACTCGGGCTCCAGGGTCACTCCATTGTTGTCGCCTCCTCAGATTACGGCGTTGGAGCCCCCCCCGGAGATCCACCAGGCAGTGCTACTGGTTGTCTCTCAAATTTGACCGAAGGAATGAATGGGACCATATTCAATCCAGATTATCCTGCGGACTGCCCCTACGTCACAGCTGTTGGTGCCACAATGCTGCCAAGGAACGGAACGATCTATGATAAAGAGTTGACGATGTACGTGCCAGAAGTAGCGCCTCACTTTTCCTCTGCGGGCGGATTCTCCAACTATTACCCGATGCCTGGTTATCAGGCGGCGGCCGTGGCCGAGTACTTTGCAAAACATGACCCAGGGTATGATTAACACGTCGCTGTATAGCTTGTTTCTATTTTTTTTTTTTTTTTTCATGCTGATCGCAATCAGGTATCCTTACTACTACGCTAACGCCTCTGGAACTAACTACGGCGAGGGCGGCGGAATCTACGCTCGAGGAGGCAGAGCAATGCCGGATGTGTCGGCTAACGGGGCGTGGCTAAACGCCATCGTGGCCGGCTCATTGGGGAACTGGTTTGGCACATCGCTTGCCGCGCCGATCTTCTCTTCAGTACTTACACTGGTAATTCACTACTCTATGTCCTTGCCCTTGTAGAGTCGGTATGCACACTGAACTCTGTTTCCAGATCAATGAAGAGCTAGCAAAAGTTGGAAAAGGCCCCGTTGGCTTTGTGAATCCGGCTCTGTACGAAAATCCATGGGTTTTGAACGATATCACGTCAGGGCCGAATCCAAATTGTGGCACTGACGGATTTCCAGCCGTTCAGGGATGGGTAAGTCGGCTGGAGAAGCTCGTTCACAATGAGTTCGAACATTTTGATTGACGGTATAATAAACAGGATCCGAGTACAGGCTTAGGCACACCAAACTATCCAAGAATGTTGGATTTGTTTCTACATCTTTAGAGGGCGGCAGAGCGGTAGCGAATAGTCTTCTCTTATCCTGAGGACCATTCAATGTGCAAAACCAACGCACGTGTACTTAACTAGGTATCCAGGCAGGGTAAGGGTGGCTATTGAGCGAGCGAACTGAGCACCATTACGTTCGTTTGATTTCAAGGCGTTGCTCGCTCGCTTAGCTCAAGCTGCACTATATACATTCGATGTGATTTTATTTGATTTATTCAAGTGGACTATGTACAGAGGGGCGCAATAATCATACCAACTCCCTTGTTTTGACGTGCTTTGACTAACCATCTTTAGTAGAGCGTGCTTCCTCTGAGTCTAACTATACAGGGGTGTTGCTATCTGCTTAATTGGCTTCTCCATACCTGCTGTATGTACCGTATACATCTTGACTGTTGTAAGGGCAATTGAACGTTCGGTCGGACACCACATGCTTGACTCTTCATCTGTCAAGGAGAAGTCTGATATATACACACTGCCAAGTCTGTTAGGCGCCCTGTATAACCAGTAGCACTTTGTAGCATATGAGGAAGCCATCTCACAACATTGACCATCAATGGCCAGAGGCAGCCTCTTTACACCTGTTGATCTATGGACTCTACGTAGCCGGCTATTCGCAAAGGGGGATTGCTGATGTCACAGGAAGCAGGCAGGCAGGGAAGCAGGAGTGGATATAGCTGTAGACAATATCTTTCCAAGAGCTAACTGAAGTGTACTGAGTATCTCAACAGACAGGAGGCGGCTCAAGGAGCTACAATGTCACAGATGTCTGGCAGACAGGCGGACAGGCAGGTGTCGGTATGGCTGCAACTGAGGAAACTGAGATGATTAGCAGATCAACAAGTACACAGTGTATCTATACTGACAAGAGGTAGCTCTAGGTATTACAAAAGAATCAGAATTTGTGCAGTTCCTCCCTGAGTCATGACCCCACATTTACGCTTCAGCTCTGATTCATGAGCTGTTGAGCCTTGCTGTGACACTAGCCAGAGCCAGTGAGGCGCTTGCTTGGAGAGCTGGTATCGCTAGCTGCGGCTAGTCTCAGCTATCTCAAAAACTAACGCGGGGAATCAGCGCGTGAAACAGATTTTTATCGAATTTCATCTCATCTCTTTCAACACACTATGCCACCACCAAATCACGTTCGAATTAGCCAAAATGAAGGCAGCATTATGCTAGCAATGTCAGCATTCAACTCTGGCTAATGCCACAGTATATTAGCAGCTGCAAAGGCCTATAATGTCTCCAAATCCACGCTCTTTAGAAGAATTTATAGAAGATCCTTAAGAGAGCATTTTACACTAACGAACAAGAAACTTAGTAAGACTAAAGAAGAGGTACTTATTAAGGATATACTGAAGCTGGATTTGCAAGGCCTTTCACCTTCTCTCTCTCTTATAAGAGATATAGTACATACAATCAGTAAAGCAAGAGGAGGGTAAGGAGTTGGGATCAAGTAGTTATATAGAAGATATAATTCCTTATAAGGCTTTGGTTCTTTTTTAAATAAGTTTATTTTAAAGGACCAAAACAGCTAACGTCTAATAGTTAAAGAAAGTATAAGGAATAAGGTAACGTGATTGATGGGGAAGCGACGCAGATGGGGAAGCGACGCACGCGCCCGCGTTACTTTCGTACTTTTTGTTCTTCTTTACGCGACTATTTTTCTTTTACATGTATTATGCCTTCACAATTTGAAGATCGTATATCTAAGGCTATTACTAGCTATCGAAAAGGCGACTATACCTCGATTCGCAAGTGCGCCGCCGCGTTATTAGTACTAGAGTCGACGCTTTGGCATCGCCTCTCTAGGCGCCTTTCTCGTTCTACCGCGTACACTACGTAACAAATACTTTCAACTGCTAAAGAGGAGTCTCTTATAAAGTGGATTTCTCGACTTTCAAAAGCAGGTTGCCCGATAACCCTCCCGTTAACGCGTAGTCTCGCCGAAGAAATCCGGTCTCGTCGATACTGTCGTGGGGATTGACCGCAGGCAGGTTGGGTTGTGGCGGCAGGCGGAAGCGCTGGTGGCACACCTGCCACGGTAGCTGAGCTTTCCGACACACACACACACATACACACACACACACACACACACACACACAGTTACACAGCGGACACAGACAGAAAGACACACGGACAGACAGACAGACAGACATTGACATATTTTGTATTCTTGTAACGTAATTCATGGCTTAGTGACGCACCTCGGTTAGTGACGCACAAAAATCCGACTTCACTATCTTCAACTCAACTTTCTAGCTGCAACAACAATACAGTCAGATTCACACTCGCTAGATACACTAGAGGGTGCCTCATCTTCAATATTCTCAACCTCTATAGTGATAGGCTGGATTTGTCGCTCCTTATTACGCTTTTTTGCTGCTATTGCCTCCTCAGCTTCATTTGCAATTTGTAGCACTTCCTGAGTACTAAACACAAACTTCCCCTTTAATGCAACCCGCTTCCCTGTTTTCCGAGCCTTACGGGTGTGTAGAAGCTGCTCTGCAAAGGCGAGCCTCTTACGTGTTGTTATAAGGTCACTTTGTGTTGTCTCAAAAGCGGAAGTCATACGCTGGGCATAGCGCTTCACTGGAGTCCGAAGGTGCTCAGAGTCTTGAATCTCAGCATTAAATACTGCATTTGCTTGTCGTAGCTCTGTCCGCTCCGGAGGTGAGCTATTGAGAAGTGAGAGGTCGAGAATATGCGAATCGCTTGCTACACTTGGCTGCAGAGCATGTGTTTTGTGTGTAGTAGTGTACTTTTCAAGCACTGTAATTGGGCTTAGAGGGACAAGACCAGATGCTTTCCAACCGCTTTGTATATTTACAACTGTGAAGGCTCTTGCTCTAGCACGGATATACATCTCAGTCCATTCAACCCGTGAAATGCGCCCTAAATCAAGCTGTGAGACTGCATCAGTCTCAGCTGCAAGTGCACGCTTTAGCGGAGCAAATATGCTTATATCTAGAGGTTGCAGTATATGCGAACTATGCGGTGGAAGGATAAGCATGTCAATAGCCTTATCTATGCAGTATGCAATAAAATTTGCAGTGATATGGCTGCTATGGCCATCCATAATAAGAAGCCGTCGTTGTATTGGGTCCAAAGGTCGGGTGGTAGGTTCAAATACAGCTGTTAGCCACTCATATCCATGACTATTAGATGTCCATCCACTATTGCTTGTTGAGAATCGCCAGTTACTAGGTGTTTGAGCTGGAATCCATGCGGAATTGGTATGCTTGGCCTTGAAAATGACTAGCGGTGGTAGAGCAATGCCAGAGGCACTGACGCACTCAATCGCAGTTATCCATTCCTGCCGCCCACTTACTATCTTCCAGCTTGACTTCTCACGTATATTTACCAATGCTCTTGACGACTGCGATGTACCAACTGCAAATCCTGACTCATCCATGTTGTATATGCAATCTGGCTGATAGTTGTGCTGTACAACTAACTCAGTAACAGCATCAAACCATGTCTCTATAGCTTGACGGTCCATTGCACTATGCCGAGCGCTCTCGAGCTGTCGTGTCCAGACACTCTGAAGGGAAGGATGTCGTTTTCGGAAGCGGTCAAGCCAGCACTTGCCAATAGGACGAAGAGGTACTGGTGAGCTTGACAGCTGATAGCGCTGCTGCCGGATTTCTTTGGCCATATTCACAACAAGTGCTGGTGATGCAGGGTATCCAGTTACCGTCAACCGCGTTATCCATCTTACTAGTGTCTTCTCTTCAGCATTTGAAAGGATCTGCCTATGCTCGTGGCCTTGAGCTCGTGAAAGGTGTCCAGCCATTCGGCGTCGCAGAGTCCGCTCTGCTAGAGAATACGCTATCGCAGTAGCTCGTATTGAGGAATATCGCTTTGCTCGATATGCCGCAATAGCCTCTTGTAATGTAGATTCAAATGACGCGTGTAGTTCACGTAGAGACGCGTCCATTGTGTAGAGTGTATGGGTACAAAGCAGAAGTGGTGGGTGATGGTGCGTCACTAACCGAGGTGCGTCACTAAGCCATGAATTACGTTACATGTAGATACATACACGTATCATCATTCACCTTTCAGACCTGCATGCATGACCCAGAAGAGCCTATACACACAAACGTACAGACAGACAGCCAGACAGCCAGACAGCCAGATAGCCAGACCAGCCGGCCCTTGTATCATATGCTAATGCGACGTTCACTGATCTACTGAGCTGGTTGCCTACTCGACCTATGCGTGATACGCTCCCTTCCAGGACGACGGACACTCAGGACGTCCTACTCCACGACAATACGCTCTTACTTCGAATCCACCCTCTTACCCTCCGATCGGTAAACGGTACCTTAACCGCCTTCGAAACCGGTATCCTATAATAGCTACAATCTATAGCCGAAAGATCGAAGCTAGCCGGTTTAATAGAACGAGCTATACGATTACCGAGTCGTTCTTTATTGCCCTCTCCGACCTCTTCCTCGAAAACTAATACCCTCCCGATTGCGTTTTTAATACTAATGAGTCCGGTTTTGTAATCGGAGATAGTAATACGTCGAAGGTACTTATTAATATAAGGGATATACTAAATTTTAAGAAGATACCTAGCCGATAAGAGTAGGTTATAGCTATTAAGTGTATCGGGCCTTTAGGCAAGCATTACCTCAGCTTATCACCTTCCGGGCACAATATACAAATTGCGGGTAGATACTAGTATCTATACCACCAAATTGGAGGTTCTCAACTAGTACTAGCCGATAGACGTCGGATTGCTACACTTATAAGTAGCTTAAGACGGTATTTAACCCTAAAACGCGACATATAGACAGAAAACGACGCCTACTGTCGTGGAGTAGGACGTCCTGAGTGTCCGTCGTCCTGGAAGGGAGCGTATCACGCGTAGGTCGAGTAGGCAACCAGCTCAGTAGATCAGTGAACGTCGCATTAGCATATGATACAAGGCCGGCCTGTCTGGCTGTCTGGCTGTCTGGGTGTACGTTTGTGTGTGTAGGCTCTTCTGGGCCATGCATGCAGGTCTGAAAGGTGAATGATGATACGTGTGTGTATCTACATGTACAAGAATACAATGTCTGTCTGTCTGTCTGTCTGTGTGTCTGTCTGTCTGTGTTCGCTGTGTAACTATGTGTGTGTGTGTGTCGGAAAGCTCAGCTACCGTGGCAGGTGTGCCACCACCGCTTCCGCCTGCCGCCACAACCCAACCTGCCTGCGGTCAATCCCCACGACACTACTTATCCTTAATAGATATAGAAGCTATCTTATAGCTAGATTTATTGCTTATTATCTCGATAAAGCGATAGATCTAGTCGTATTACCGCTGCATTTATCGTATATCTTATAGCTTCTCGACGTCGGCATCTTTAGCCTAACGTAATTCCCCCCTTACAGCCGCACCCCGCTTAGAGCCGCACCAGCTTCTAACCTTTCCACCATCAACTTTGTCTTCTCGTCGCAACATAGATGCAATCGCCCTCAGAATCGCTAGATACATTCTCAAGTACCTTTCCCTCCATCTCACTAAGCTCTTTATCTGGTGGATGCGTATGCCGCCGCCTATGGCTATTCTTTGCCGCAGTCCCCTGCTCAGCCGCCCTTGCAATATCAAGAACTTCCTGCGTGCTAAATAGAAACTTGCCCTTTAACGCTACTCGCTTCCCTTTCTTACGAACCTTTCTAGCCTGTAGTAACTCCCGTTGCTCAGCGAGCTCCTTACGAAGAGTTACAAGCTCACTTTGAGCTACTTCAAGTGCGTAGGTCATACGCTTAGCATAGCGCTTTGCCGGAGAAGGGACGCTCTCAAGGTCGTGTAGCTGTAGGTTGAAGACTGCATTTGCTCGTCGTAATTCAGAACCATCTGGCGGGGAAGTATGTAGAAGTGTAAGGTCTAGGCAGTTTGTCTGACGTGGTGTAGAAGGTGGCAAAGCTTCAGGAGTTGGCGCCGCTTGTACCTTTGAAAGCACTGTAATTGGACTTAATGGCATTAAACCTGTCGCCTTCCAGCCGCTTTGGATGTTTGTTGATGTAAAAGCTTCCTCTCGTGCGCGAATGTACATATTAACCCACTCAACACGCTGTATGCGGCCAGCATCCAGTCGTGAAGCTTTGTCAGTCTCAGTAGCTAGCGCTCGCTTTAGTGGTGCAAACACGCTAATATCAAGCGGTTGAAGCACATGCGACGTATGTGGTGGCAGGATAAGAAGGTCGATGGCCTTCTCCATGCAGAAAGATATCACATTTGCCGTAATATGACTTCCATGGCCGTCCATCGTGAGGAGGCGGCGGTGCGTAGGGTTCGATGGCTGTGTCGATGGCTCAAAAACTGTTGTTAGCCATTCGTAGGCATGACTGTCGCTTGTCCATCCACTACGGCTTGTTGAGAAGCGCCAGTCGCTTGGTGTATCTGCTGGAATCCATGCAGTGTTCGTGTGCAGTGCTTTAAAGATTAACAGTGGTGGCAAAGCGACACCGGCTGCACTAACACACTCGATTGCAGTAATCCACTCTTGCCTACCCTTTATAACCTTCCAACTCGATCGCTCGCGAACGTTGATAAGCGCTCGTGAAGACTGGCTGGCTCCAATCGCAAAGCCGGACTCGTCCATGTTGTATATGCGTTCTGCTGGATATTGATGCTGTAGAAACAGCTCGGTTACAGCATCAAACCATGTCTTCAGAGCCGCAACACTGATTGCATTGTGTCGTACACCTTCGATTTGACGTGTCCATATGCCCTGAATCTGAGGATGACGGGTCCGGAATCTATCGAGCCATCCTTTACCTAGTGGGTGTAAAGAAGGTGGTGTCTTCGAGATTTGGATACGATGATGGCGGATTTCCTCAGCCATTTCCACAACTAACGCCGGTGATGCAGGGAATCCGGTGATTGTCAGCTGGGAGATCCATCTTACGAGTGTCTTCTCTTCAGCTGGCGAGAGGCTCTGACGATATTCGTGTGCACGCGACCGTGAAATGCGTCCAGACATACGCTTTCGCAAAGTTGATTCAGGGAGATTGAACGCGTCGGCTGTCGCTCGAATGGACTTGTATTGTTTTGAGTTATACGCTGAGATAGCATCTTGAACTGTACTCTCACAAAACGCGTAAGAATCACGTACTGGCGCGCTCATAGTAGGTGTTGCATGGATTCGAACAAAGAAGGATCAGAAGCTGGTGCGGCTCTAAGCGGGGTGCGGCTGTAAGGGGGGAATTACGTTACTTAAATGGGCGCTTTCGTCGGAAGTCGACGCTCTCTTTCTACTTAATACCGGCTATATACCGCGAGTAGAGTGGACTACGGCGTATATTAACGCCCGAAATAAGCCTTTACGACTTCTAATATCCTATTATCCTTCCGCGCTACTAGTATCTTACTGCTAAGCCCGGTTACTATCCTCTCGACGCTCTAAATGCCTACCCCTCCACTACCGACTACGCTATATAAGATCGACTCTACTAAAGCCCTTAACCTTACGCTACTTAATAGCTCCCCTCCGGACAGTATAGAGCTATAGCAAGCTAATACTATCGTTAATTTAGTAGTAAAAGAGTCGAATTTATAGATCCTAGTTCGGTAGTATATCGAGCGAGCTAGAGTAGCTTTCAAAAAGATATAATAATAATAAAGTCTTGCATTGCTGATCTATTCCTGTCTAGGATAAGCAGCTATCACTGATTTTTGGTTATTAGAAGGTAAAAGCCTAAGCACAAAACCCTTCTCATCTCTTGTTTATCTTGGGTGCCAATCCAACTTTTGCTTTTGTTCACCTGTTGGACATTAAAAGGAGCTCTGATGCTCCTAGCCTCTCACCAGGTCCCTTCCATCTGTCTCTCTCCTTTCTCTCTCCTGTTCCTCATCCCTTGCCAGGGAGAATTGGTCCAGGACTGCTTCTTGGATCATCCACCTTGCTGCTGCTGTAAGGCCCCTCTTTGTGTTTGCCAGGTCCTTCCAGTTTGATGTCCCTGCCTCTCTAAGTAGTCTTTCTCTTGCTTCCTGTTTTTCAGGGCAGAAAATTAGGATGTGCTTCACTGTCTGTGTTCTATATCCACAGGTGCATTCAGGTCTGGCTCCTGGGACCCTCCTTTTAGTCAGATAAGCTCCTAGGCCAATGTGTTCGGTCCTAATCAAGGTAGCCATCGTACTTTGTGGTCTAGTCCAGCCTTTGTGTAGCCTTAATCCTCCTCCCTGTCTTAGTGTAGTCCATACTGCTGGTATCTCCTGTTCAGGTTGGGCTTGCTGCTTTCTCTGTCTTTCTTGTTCCCACCTCTTATCCCATTGTTTTTGAAGCCACCAGTCTTTCTTTTCCTTTCTTCTAATATCTAAGTGTTCTTGGCTTCTTTGTGTCTCTATTAGCTTAATCCATCTCTCCTTCATTGTTATTCCTGTCTGGGCTCTTATTATTCTATTTCTCCCTTTTTTGCATATCTGGGCTACTTGATTACATTTCTCTTTAATATATTGGGTAACTAGGAGATCCTGGGTCTTCTGAGCATGTTGTCTTGCTAATTCTTGGGTATACAGAGCTAGAGGGGGGATGTCTGCTTCATTTTGGAGAACCGCTTCTGGTACGCTTTTGTAGGCACCTGTGATATGCCTTAGGGCCTGATTTTGGATCTTCTCTAGGGCTGTTATCTGCCTAGAATAGGAGCCTCGATCTTTTGCTGGTTGGGTCCATATTGGGCATCCATACGTTATACCTGGTCTCACTACTGCTGTATAGAGGTGTCTAGCTTTCTGGAATGTAGCTCCCCATGTGGATTTGCACAGCCTCTGGAGTGATTGCATCTGGTTCTGGCCTTTTTCAGCTGCTTTCTTTATATGAGGACCCCATTGGAGCTTTGTATCTACCCAGACTCCTAGGAGCCTTAGGGATGGGACTGGTCCTGCCTGGAAGCCTTGAATGTCTACTGTAGCTTGCAAGTTGTGCCTTTTCCTGCTTCGTGTGAAGTGGATAAGTTGGTACTTCTGTGGGGCAAAGGCTGCCCCATGCTGCGCTGCCCACCTGAGGCACTTTGCATGTGCTGCTTCTAGCCTTCGGCAGTTTTCTTCTGTTGTCTTTCCAAAGGTTAGGATATTGGTGTCATCTACAAAGCCTAGCGCTGTTGTAGGGCCTTCTTCTAGCATTGGGAGGAGTGTTGAGGCAAATAGCAGGAAGAGGATAGGTGACAGGGTAGAACCTTGGGGTATCCCAGTAGGCTGTGGTCTGGCCTGGTCTTTATAATCTCCTAGCTTAAGGCATGTTGTCCTATCCTTAAGGAAAGACTGAACAAATCCTGTAATTGTTGGGGGAAATCCTTTCATCTTCAGGTTGTGGATAAGTCTTTGGTGGGATACATTGTCAAATGCCCCTAAGATGTCTAGGCACAACATAGACGCTACCATCCTTGGGTTGTTTCCCCAGATAGTGTGGACTTGTTCTGTGACAAACTCTATAGCTGAGAGGGTGGATCTTCCTGGTCTTGCCCCCATTTGGGAATCTGGCAGGAGCTTCCTCTGTTCTGCTTCCTTAGATATCCTCCTAGCTGCTACTGCTTCTAGAACCTTTGCGAGTGTATTAAGCAGGGCTATAGGTCTGTATGCTCCAGCCTTTGTGTAGTCTGGCTTCTGTGGTTTCCTAAGGACTACTGTAATGGAATGTTTAAAGGGGTTCGGGTGGTGTTGTTTCTGGAGGCATGCTGTAAAGAGTCTGGCTAGGGTCGGAGCTAGCGTGTGTCTGCATGCTTTTAGGAAGGTGTTTGGGATCCTATCTGGTCCTGGGGCTTTGTTTGGTGGGAGCCTTTTTAGGATTCCTAGGATCTCCTCTTCTGTGACCTCAGGGCTTACTGGGAATGGATCAGGATATCTTGCTCTTAGGAGGTCTGATAAATCTGCTGGCTTTGGCTCTGGGAAGAAGTGTGCTGCTAGTATATCTGCTTTCCCTTTGTATGTAGTTACCTCTTCACCCTGGCTATTAGTCATTGCTGGGAATTGTGGTAGGGTGGTTTGCTGGTCTGCTTTCTCTCTTGCCCACCTTGCTAACTTCCATATCTTGTTTTCTTTGCCTGTACCTTCTGTAATCAGTCTTCGCCAAGCTAGGTTGGTATCTCTTCTGATCTGTTTGCCTTTAGCCTTAGATGAGGTCAGGTATGCCTGGAGGCTTGCTTCCGTTCTGTCTTGTCCCCAGATCCGTCGCATTTTCCTAGTCTGTTTTACCAATCTTTGGCTTTCCTCTGTCTACGTTATCTTAGCAAATCTGGATGGTTTGGCTTTTGGAACTCTCTGTTCTATAGTGTGCTGGATAATTTCCTGGGTCTGTTGTATGGTCCTGTCTATCTCCTCTGTTGTCTCCAGTGGATCCAAGGTAAGGGTATCTAATCTTTCTTGGAGCGATATGCGTATAGCCTCCCAATCTGCCTTTTTCCATTGTAGTCTCGCCTGCTGGGATTCTTTTATTGTCCTTATAGTTTGGAATGTAGTTTGGATTGGTTTGTGGTCTGATCCTGTTTCAAGATCCTCTCTAATCCTGCATTGGGTGACGCTTTCTCTTAGTAGTTCTGTGCTAAAGGTGAGGTCTAGGGTCTGACAGCTTCTTGAGGTTTCCCAAGTGATTGCCCCTGGTTCCGTGAGGAGATGCAGTCTCTTCTCCTTAATTATCTCAATAAAGGTATCGGCTGCTTTGTGCTGGGTCTGGATCAGATTTCCCCCCATTTAGGGTGGTGGAGGTTGAAGTCTCCAAGGAGTATATGCTCTACTCCTTCGGATTCCTGGATTGCTTTCTGGATTAGGGGTATGGTTCCTAATCCCTGGTCTGTGTATGGCCTATGGGGGTTGTAGCAGTTATGGATGTGGATAATTAGGTCCTCTGTTTTTAATTTAAGGGTAGCTAGGTCTCCTGAATGGCATATAGCTTCCCAGCTTGTAGTGGCTATTTCTTTTGTGATATAGATTGCTGTCCTTGGGCAGTGGTCATCTAGCAAGATTGTGTAGTAGCCTGGATGGGTAACTGTCTTTCTAGTTCTAGGGTTAATCCATGGTTCTTGTATTGCTATAATATGGTGTTCTTCTGGTCTCATTTGTTGGAGGAAGGGGGTTTGGATTTTGTAGCTGCTATGGTTTGTATTATACTGCAGTATTGTGATCTCTTTTAGGCTACTGCTAAGCTGTTTCATCCTCTTCTAGCTCGGTGTTTTGCATTTGTTGGTCCTGTAAGCTATCTGCATTCTGGGATGTAGGAAATCTTAGCTTGTTCTGTCCCGGGTGTGTCCCTGCTTTCCTGATGTCTGTAGTCCCTATAGGCCTACCTGGTGGTTTTCTTACGCTGGTCTGTGTTCTTGCAGCAGTGTCTTGATTGCCGCTTGCCTGGTTTCTTCTTTTCCGTGGATTGGGGATTGTGGTCCATTCCTCCTGTTGCTGAGTTGGGTAGGGCGCTGTTGTATTCTCCCATTTCCTGCTGATCAGGGCTTGGAAAGATCTTGCTTTAAGTTTAGCTGCTTGTTTGATCTTGCAGATTGTTGCCCATGATGGGTGGTCTCCCTTGCAGTTGCTACACTTGTTTACTGTGCTCTGGCAGGTGTCTGTTCTGTGGCCTCCTGAGCATTTCCCACATACAGTCTTTGCTCTACAGTGTTTAGCAATGTGGTTAAAGAGGCCGCAGTTTAGGCATTGAGTTGCTCGTTGTTGTGGGTGGAACTCTTCTGCTATTAGGAGTGTCCCGTTGTGGACCAGCCCTTTCCTTACCAAGTCTCTGACCTGCTGTGCACTTTGTACAGATAATATAAGGGATGAATGGGTTTTCCCCTCTCTTGCTTTACTACTCTTCAGCCAGGACGCCCTTAACACCTTTATATTAGGGTGGAGCCTTCCATTTTCCTCTTGGATCCTTTGGAGGGCCTGTGTCTGGGCGGGGTTTATGCCACCCGCTACCCTCACCCCGTGGATGATTGCCTGGAATTGGGGTATACTCGGGCATGCTGAGGGGTACTGCTCTTGGATCCACTTCTGATCCTCTAGTAGTCTGTCCTTTGCAGCTCCTGATCCTGCGAAGATTTTGATGTCCCCACTCTCCAGCTTCTTCACTGCTATTATCTGAGGGTTATTAAGTTCCTCTAGGATCTCTTTGTTGGTCTTTCCCCTTATCTTGGTTCGATCTTCTTCTCTTTCTATCCTTATAGATAGGGTGTTGCTCTCTATAGGGGTTGGAGGGGGTCTTAATGCTGTTTGTTGGTGTTGGGCAGCTACCTAAGCCCAGGTGTTTGCGGTAGGGGTAGTTTGTTGTTTTTTAAGTGTGTTATGGATATCTTGAAGCGCTTGTGAGATGTTCTGGTCTTGTGCCTGGTAGGACAGGCAGGTGTGGGCTCTTTGGAGGAGGGGGAGGAGGGATTGGACTTCGGGGATTCTGCATGTTTGGTGAGCGGCTAGGGCTGTCTGGATATCATCAGTAAGGGTGAGTATGTTCTGTTGTATAGCTGTGTTCTCTGTCCGCTTGTTTGGCTTTGTAGTGTGGCTTCTCGGCCCTTTGTTTGGGAGGTGGGGGTCCTTGTGGGAGTCCTTGGGATGGAGGGTGGCATCCTCCTTCCTTTGGTCTTCCATCGGAAGTTTCGAGTGTACTCAGTATCCGTATAGATTGTTCTCAGTTCACTATTCCGTTGAAGACAATATCCTGCGCTCGTATGGTATCAAGGATCTATATAAAGACTGAGGTCTTTCAAAAAGATATAAACTAAGCTTATACTTTTATAGTAATAGAATAATACGTAATAAGAGCTTTTATAGTAACGAAAACAATATAAGAGAAGGAAGCGAATAGCGTTAAAAGGTAAGTTTATCTTTAATAACGTCAACCGCGGGAAAGCTGCGCAGACGGTTTAGCTGTGCATAGAAATTGCTAAGACTTTCTAAAAACGACTTTTTCTCAATGTAGCTGTAATATAATGAATTTTTAAAGAGCTAGCAAGTTTATAGATGCCTTCTTCTATCTCCTCCGCGATCTCTAGATTTGGGATATGTTGTTGTTGCATCTTATAGAGCCTGTTTCTTTGTACTCTCCTCCTCGTCTTAGCAGTCAATATAGCAAACTTTTTGCTCTTCTGCTTATAAGAGCGAACGTATTCTCTCTAACGCTTTATAGAAGGCTACTATAGACTCCTTGTGTTGATTTATAATTACCCTGCTCTCTTACTCGTTGGCGTTGCCTACAGAGACGGTTATATGCTGATTTAGTTCTGCGAATAATATATTATAAACTAAGTATAGTAAGTCCTGAGTGCGAATAGTTTGGCACGCTCGGCGTAGATGCGCAGCTTCACCGTCTGCGCAGCTTCCCCGCGGTTTACGTTATAACGTAATTCATGGCTTAGTGACGCACCTCGGTTAGTGACGCACAAAAATCCGACTTCACTATCTTCAACTCAACTTTCTAGCTGCAACAACAATACAGTCAGATTCACACTCGCTAGATACACTAGAGGGTGCCTCATCTTCAATATTCTCAACCTCTATAGTGATAGGCTGGATTTGTCGCTCCTTATTACGCTTTTTTGCTGCTATTGCCTCCTCAGCTTCATTTGCAATTTGTAGCACTTCCTGAGTACTAAACACAAACTTCCCCTTTAATGCAACCCGCTTCCCTGTTTTCCGAGCCTTACGGGTGTGTAGAAGCTGCTCTGCAAAGGCGAGCCTCTTACGTGTTGTTATAAGGTCACTTTGTGTTGTCTCAAAAGCGGAAGTCATACGCTGGGCATAGCGCTTCACTGGAGTCCGAAGGTGCTCAGAGTCTTGAATCTCAGCATTAAATACTGCATTTGCTTGTCGTAGCTCTGTCCGCTCCGGAGGTGAGCTATTGAGAAGTGAGAGGTCGAGAATATGCGAATCGCTTGCTACACTTAGCTGCAGAGCATATGTTTTGTGTGTAGTAGTGTACTTTTCAAGCACTGTAATTGGGCTTAGAGGGACAAGACCAGATGCTTTCCAACCGCTTTGTATATTTACAACTGTGAAGGCTCTTGCTCTAGCACGGATATACATCTCAGTCCATTCAACCCGTGAAATGCGCCCTGAATCAAGCTGTGAGACTGCATCAGTCTCAGCTGCAAGTGCACGCTTTAGCGGAGCAAATATGCTTATATCTAGAGGTTGCAGTATATGCGAACTATGCGGTGGAAGGATAAGCATGTCAATAGCCTTATCTATGCAGTATGCAATAAAATTTGCAGTGATATGGCTGCTATGGCCATCTATAATAAGAAGCCGTCGTTGTATTGGGTCCAAAGGTCGGGTGGTAGGTTCAAATACAGCTGTTAGCCACTCATATCCATGACTATTAGATGTCCATCCACTATTGCTTGTTGAGAATCGCCAGTTACTAGGTGTTTGAGCTGGAATCCATGCGGAATTGGTATGCTTGGCCTTGAAAATGACTAGCGGTGGTAGAGCAATGCCAGAGGCACTGACGCACTCAATCGCAGTTATCCATTCCTGCCGCCCACTTACTATCTTCCAGCTTGACTTCTCACGTATATTTACCAATGCTCTTAACGACTGCGATGTACCAACTGCAAATCCTGACTCATCCATGTTGTATATGCAATCTGGCTGATAGTTGTGCTGTACAACTAACTCAGTAACAGCATCAAACCATGTCTCTATAGCTTGACGGTCCATTGCACTATGCCGAGCGCTCTCGAGCTGTCGTGTCCAGACACTCTGAAGGGAAGGATGTCGTTTTCGGAAGCGGTCAAGCCAGCACTTGCCAATAGGACGAAGAGGTGCTGGTGAGCTTGACAGCTGATAGCGCTGCTGCCGGATTTCTTTGGCCATATTCACAACAAGTGCTGGTGATGCAGGGTATCCAGTTACCGTCAACCGCGTTATCCATCTTACTAGTGTCTTCTCTTCAGCATTTGAAAGGATCTGCCTATGCTCGTGGCCTTGAGCTCGTGAAAGGTGTCCAGCCATTCGGCGTCGCAGAGTCCGCTCTGCTAGAGAATACGCTATCGCAGTAGCTCGTATTGAGGAATATCGCTTTGCTCGATATGCCGCAATAGCCTCTTGTAATGTAGATTCAAATGACGCGTGTAGTTCACGTAGAGACGCGTCCATTGTGTAGAGTGTATGGGTACAAAGCAGAAGTGGTGGGTGATGGTGCGTCACTAACCGAGGTGCGTCACTAAGCCATGAATTACGTTATAGGAAATCCTCGATATTGTTAAGAAAGCTAAAGTATTGATATTAAAGTCGAAGAAACAGCAAAGGAAACCTTAGAATATACTAGAAATCGAGGATATAATAGAGGAGGACGAGGAGAATTGAGATTTAGAGTCGGAGTCGGATTGTATTATTGTTACGTCGTATAGATAGCTTTCTTACTTATAGGGTCGAAATCCGTGCGTCGCTTCCCCATCTGCGTCGCTTCCCCATCAATCACGTTATTGTACTCTAAAGAGTCACCCGCCATTTAAAAGTTTCAGAATGCGCGTGAGAATTGCGTATAGACATGTCCATTGTAGATGGCAGAGAGGTAGAATATAGATGAGACGGACATTCGTGATAAGCTTCGCGAGGTGGTCAGCTTCCCCATCGATTACGTTATGTTCATTCACCTCTTATGATTGGCATCTGCTTAAGAGCATGCAGAATCTAGTCGCACCTAGCTTGATAAAGGCGGTCGGCTCGTCTATCGACGCTCCTAGCATGTGTCAATCGCATTGTCCAAGTGGTAATAGGCAAAATGTCCGTCGAGCCATTCGCCAAAGAACACAGACTATGTAGTTGCTGTTCCACATTGGAGAAAAGAACAACGCACGCAGGGTACATGAACCAATACGTTCCCAAATGGCCATTGTCCTCAGTGGCAGAGGTCTCGAAGACTAGTTGGCGTAATTGCTGCGATATTGCTATCCACATGATTGACACTCCAAATTCATGGACCGCCACCCCCATCTGGACCGCACCACCGTCCACCGCGTTAGCAATTCTGAGAGTGACTGTATCATGGTAGCAACCAAGAGATTGAAGTGAAGGTGGAAAAGTCAAAAGTTGGTGCGCCGCTAAGCGGGGTGCTCTGGTAAGGGATGAGTTACGTTAACTAAAGATAGGCGCGCAAGTGTGGTCAGCTTCCCCATCCAATAGTTTAGTGATCGTTCAGTCGGATTTCCAATCTGTTCTCTCTAGATTATCCTACACCTTCAACACTCTATTTCCTACTCCTGCTCGCCGCTTGCCATACTTATTCTCTGCCTGACTGCTATAACAACTAGGGCGCGAGCGGGGAAATGCAACTGAATGCGTTATATTGCGGTTGCGAGTAAGCCGTAATCAAATTCTCCGCCGATGCGTAAATCCCTAGGGCACACAAAGCGAGAGCGGCCAGAAAATACAAGAGGTTAAATACATTCAGGTACCAGCGCTGGCCGAAGAATCCTCGGAGAATACGTCGCAGTCCCCTATCGCTGGTTACTACGTCACCGGATACTGGATCGAATCCAGGTTCGGTATGGGATGCATTCTTCAAAGTCTGGTAGCCAAAATGGAGCATAGGAGGAAAAGTGTAGGTGAAATTAAGGATGCACGCGGCAGCCACGATACTCGTAAACCCTACAAAGTCCGGAATAGCAGCTCCAATGATATAAGCGACCGTCCAATAAATGGGTACGACTGCGATCCAGAGTTTCTTGCCCGACTCAATCCAAAGTGGAGGTGCCCTGAAGAAATCGACGAGAATGTTATTATAGAAGACTGAATTACGAGGGTCAGATAACAAATCTCATTGCACAGCAAGTCTTGTATGTCACCCTTACCTTTGATGCCAATATTTCCATACAGAGTCGCCGCGATCAAAGCAGATACAATTGCTAGGGAATTTCCCGCCGTGGAAAATGCGTAGTTCGAAATCCCCAGATAAGACGGGCTTTGGAGGTATTGACCTTGATAGCCATACATGAAGAGGCCGTAGAACATGTACCAGAGGTAGATGAAAAGTTGAGCGCCCCACATACCCTTCAAAAAATCGCGAGGGCGTCGGACTTCCGCCATGAATTCGGGAAATATCATCGATCCGCCGAACGAATAGACTGCTTGCATTGCTCCATTAAGAGAAGCAGCGAAATTGGTCGTCGGCAGGCCCCCAGACTGCTTCACAGGCGGATATATCCCCTGCTGGACCTGGGAGACCAGATTCGGATAGATTGTCGAGCCGGCGGAATTGCCGACAGATGAATAGCGTGGGGGATAATCCGCCGCACCCGCCATGGTCACGAATATGATGGCCAGATTGATAAACACGGCCAAGTTGGCTAGGATGGTGAAACGTTGCAAGGTCCGAATCTGACCGAAGATGAAGCCAGCCAACGCCCAGACCAGGCAACAGATAGCATAGCACAGTTTAAATTTGGATGCCTCAGACAGAGCTTGGCCGTTGGAGATAATAATGGCGCCCACGTTACAGAGCAGCTGGATGGCCTGGAGAATGTTGATGAGATATCGACAAAAAGGCCCGTAGATACGAAACGCCAAGTCACCGAATGCTTTGACGGGAAACTCGAACGAATCCATACCTGCATTGGACGAGGTCAGCGGGCGTTAGACATGGAAAGTAGTTGGCCTGGATAGTGTACGCTCACCCATAAAACAGTCCCAGAGAAGGTAGCCAGAGAAGCCAGCCAGGCCCCCAAACACGGTGTAAAGGGCAGTGCCAGGTCTATAGCAGTCGGCATGATTTAGCTAAGGAAAACGCTCCAGGGTGCTGGTAATTTCGCTTTACGTACCCCCAACCCATCGTAGCAAAGGCATAGGGCAATCCGAACGGGCCAAAAATGTCAGTAGTGATGAGGTAGAAGACGGCCCCAGCCGAGGCGGTGCGAAGTGCTCGAGAGGCATTGGCCCATTCCTCGTCGGTTATAGTCACACGCACGGCTGGATTGGAAGAATTGAGGTTGCTCAACTCATACGATTGCTCCTCTACTCTTTGCAGACTGGGAATGAGATACGCCAGAAGATTTTTCCCCGCCTCTGGTTTAGGTGCATTTTCTTGTTCGGTGCGGGTGAGCTGAGCATAATATTGGTACTCTTGAAAGCTGACCTTGGAGTCATACAGGCGACGTAGCCGGGGGAGCAATGGCTCCGGGTTTACTCTCGACGACATTTGGATCGCGAGAGGAATCGGGGAGAATCTCGTCTGTGTCATTAAAGCCCATCGCCTGTTCTGATAAAGTTATCCTTCTCCTTTCAATGAGACATACACACAAAGCAAAGACTAGTATATGTCAAAGACGGAAATCAACGATATTCGAATGACTTGACGAATTCATAATATAATCCCCAATCTCCGAGGACTCCGTACATCTGGTCGTCAGCCTATGTAATACAAATCTACAATCCACTGTAGATCTGTCCAATTAGAAGAATTCTTGACTGGTAGAATCGGATCCGGCTCTCGTGGCTTCCCCGCATCGGCAGAAAACCAACCAGCGTGACACAGCGCACGGGGATGTTGTCGCTTAGCCGCGGCTTGTCCTCCGCTATCCAAACTAGGCAGGTGGATATACGGAGAGGGGGAATGATCATACCAAACCCATTGTTTAGAAGAACGTGCTTGTAGGCTGTACCAACGGTCTTGGCATTGCCAAGAAGCTACGGAAAGTCCCGGCCCGGCCTGACCAGCTATTCTACTTTGTTGCAATACACTTTACTGCTTTCTCTCTCATATGTTGAGAGTTGGCAGTTCAGAACAGTGGGAGGATGCCTGAGGCATGCACTTGATGCCTTGGCAAGAGAACTTGTCCCATCCTAGTGTGATGGAGCTGGGCAGGAGGACTGGATAATCTCAGGTGCTGAACCTCTCTTAGAGGGAACTAGGACTGGACTCCTAATAGGGCAACACCTATTCAAGGATTGATTGATTATTCCATTTAACGTCCTATAGAAGTCTATAACTATGAAAGACGGCTCATTTTAGAGCAGTTTGTTTATATTTTTCCCACTTTAGAATTCCAAATGTAGATAAGGAAATTGTAGGGCTTAAGAGCCTAGGGGGCGCGGAGCGCGATCAAACTGTATCCTCCTCTTCTGTCACGGGTGTCAGGCAGACAGGCAGATGTTGGTATAGCTGCAACTGAGGAAACTGAGATGACTGGCAGATCAACAAGTATACAGTGTACCTATACTGACAAGAGGTAGCTCCAGGGGTTACAAAAGGATCAGAATTTGCACAGAAGAAATAGTGTTCCTCCCTGAGTCATAACTCCACACTTGGGCTTCAGCCCTGATTCATAGGCAGCTGAGCTGAGTCCAGATAGTATAGGCCTTGCCTGTGACATCTTCTTCCCTAGGTAACCTACTGAGGTACCAATCCCTAGTAGCTATCCTAGTTGCGTCTATAAAGTGACGCGTAAGCTTTCCGCCTTTACTAGTGTGTAGTAGTAGGGGAAGTGTTAGGGGTTTAACGTTAAGAGTGTCAAACTCTTTCCGCTCCTCCCTATATAACCTGCATTCTAGTAGTAGGTGCCTAGGGGTCTCTTTCCTTAAGCACCTATATAAGTCATTCTCTGTATGTCCAAGCTTATTTAAGTATCCTTTTATGTATCTATGCCCTAGCTTAAGCTAGAAGAAGGCGCTATTAATCTGACGACTTACTCCCTAAGGTCCTAATGTCGTGGAGTCGGACGGCCTGAGTGTCCTTCGTCCCGGCGAGAGCGCTCCCAAAAGGAGAGGAGAGAGTAACGACAACCAGGATCGCGATGAGGACTGGTGGGCCTAGCAGGTTCGCATGGTGTAGAAGGGAAATGGGGCCGTGGTTGCCCTCTGTCTGTCTGTCTGTCTGTCTGTCTAATGATCTTTCCGTCTTGTGTGCCAGTCTGCTTTCATGTCTGTCTCCTGCTTGTCTGTGTGTGTATATCTCGGTACACATATGTGTCTACCCTTGTCTCACCCCCCCCCATCTCGAGTCATGTTAGATTATACATTCTGCGACCCCTGTCAGGCATCATCTCCACCTGACACCAGGGCATGCGCCCGCCCTGCGTTGGGCCAAACCCCACTACACTAATAAAGGCTGTAGGGATAGCTTCCAATTATAGAGTCGGCTATAGCTTAGCGGGTTGCCCTTAGGATCTGATATCTGTTTTGTCTTATATATATCTAGTAATCTTTTCTAATTAGCAACTGCCCAGTGTCGTGGGGATTGACCGCAGGCGGGTTGGGTTGTGGCGGCAGGCGGAAGCGCTGGTGGCACACCTGCCACGGTAGCTGAGCTTTCCGACACACACACACACACACAGTTACACAGCGAACACAGACAGACAGACACACAGACAGACAGATAGACAGACATTGTATTCTTATACATATAGATACACATACGTATCATCATTCACCTTTCAGACCTGCTTATATGACCTAGAAGAGCCTTGTTATGACTATTGGTCACGTGATGATCAGATGACCTAGAGTCACGTGGTTGGTACTCGTTTGAAGAGGAGTGTTAAGGCAGCGAAGTGGAAGCAGAAGTTGTTATTCCAACCAATGAGATTAACAATTGAGTTGAATACGAAGTCGAAGCTTAAGGCTTCTACCTTCGATTCCTATATACTGTTCGCAACTCGTATAATTACCCTAATCACTGTAATCACTCCGAGGGTGCTCTAGTGATCATAGTGCTCACTTTCTGATTAGTCCAACTTTCCAGCTACCGTTCGTAGGATGGAGCTTCGGTAAACCTTCCCTATTTGTTATAACCTATAACACTATCCCCCTCTTTAGTTAGCGCCGTCTCGGGCTAATATAGCGTCGTAGTGACACCTTTTCTGTAATCACCTTTCTTTCGTAATGTCTCTCTATTACTATCGGTTATTATTAGTTCGTCGGAAGCACCTTACTTAGTATATTAAGCGTAACGGAATTACAATGCTAACCCCGTATACCTATTGCAAATCCTACTAGCTCGATTATAAGGTAGATCTTCGCTCTAGTCAATATATAGAGTGCGTTCGCTGCGCGCGAAAGTGCGACTTAATAGTTACTCGTACTAAGTTTAATAAGCTCCGTTCGATAGGTTATAGCTAAAAGAGCAGCTAGAGCGCGCGGAGGATAAAGAAGAGAAGTTAGTTAAAGAACAAGAGGTGTTACTTATAAAGATTCGTACGTAATAAGCTTAGATACATCGGCTTCGGAAATAGCTTCGCTTTTCTAAGAGATAAGAAGGTGCTACTTTCGATAAGGAGCTAGCTTCTATCGAAGAAGCTGAAGAGCAGGAAAGATCGCTGCTTGCTTCCTCTTCCGAGCCAGTAGTGGTAGAGCTCCCTACTTTTTCTCCTTAGCCTTTCGACGATCGCCTAATAATGAGCCCCTCTTAGTAGGCTAATCTCGATAGGGTCGATTAGTCTTTTAATCTCGGTAGAACTTCTTCAGAAGTAGTCGGCAGTTTGTAAGGTTCGTCTACAGTTCCTATATATTTTCCGAGTCTAGATATCCTTTCTACTTAACAAGATAGTTCTAACCGCTTTGTTCTAGGATCTTTTTAACCTCGAACTCGTTTTCCTCTTCTTCCTTATAGTAGAAGGTCTTTTAGCACAGTATTTCCGGATCCGCTAGTTCTAATAATAAGACGTAGAATATAGGGTAGATTTTTACGTCTTCTAGAAGTGCTAGTCGGTAATTCACTAGTCCCCTTTATTCTTCGATCAAAAATAGTCCGACTTTAATATAATCTAGTTTCTTTGAATTTCTTTTTATCCTTAGGTTTTTAGTAAGTAGGTATACTCTATCCCCCTTTTTTAGCTAAGGTACTTATTTTAATTAGTCGTTTGTAATTATTTTTTATTAAATCTTTTAAATATATATATAGAGTTCGTTATAGAGACTTCGCATTTCTTCTAAAGCGACGAGAGCTTTTTATATATTTAGGTAATTACGTAGCTCTATAAAGAGGTTTAGGTATTTCCTATAGTTAGAAAAGAATAGTATATATTATATAGATTCGCTTTCTATATTATTAAGTATAAGTTAAGCTATTAGTAGTAAGGAAACCTAATTGTCTTATATATAATTAACGTAGTATTATAGATACACTTTAAGTATATAGTTTATTCGTTCTGTTTATCTATCTATCTATAGGTAGAATAAGGTTTATAGCTTATATCGAATACCGATTAATATAATAAGAGTTTTCTAGTAGTTTGAAGTGAAAAGTTTATCCCTATCTATAACAAATGAAGAGGGTATTCTATAATATCGTATAAGTCGGTTAATTACTATTTAGGCGAGCTATTTAGCAGTATATACTTCCTTATATAGAATAAAATAGGTGTATTTTATAAGTTAGTTAACGATAATAAGGATTGAATTATAGACTTCTTTAGTAACGTAATCGCTTAATAGCGGAAGTTTAACAATAAAGTCTATAGTTACTTTATCCTATAGCGAGGCTAGTAGCGTATTTAGTTAGATATATCCGTATTTAGCGTATCTAGCTGCTTTATTTTGTTAATATAGTATACACTTTTTAATATACTGAGCAACTTTTTAGTGTATTAGTAGGAAGGTGAAGTTCCGTTATATAAGTTCTACTGTTTTATTAACTCCTAGGTATCCTCTTAGTTTATCGTTATAGTATTGCTTAATACACTCTTACTTATTTTAAGGTTTAATATAAAGTTTCCCTTTATAAATTGGAAACTCCTTACTCGTATCCTATAGGATTATAAGGATATAGTTGAATTCTTTTATATTTACGCTTAGGCTGCTATCCTTATTAATTTTAAGGATATTGTATCGTATTTGTTCCTTATCTTCTATATAGTCACTTCGTCTACTAAGAGCGTCGGCTCTTCTATTATCGTATCTAGATATATATCGGATTTCGAACTTATATTGTTCTAGTTCTTCCGACTATTGTACTTGTCTTCGTCCGAGAACTTTAGTAGTTGTAAAGTATAAGAGATTTTTATAGTCTATAAAGATAGTTAGTGCAGGTACTCCTTCTGCGTATACTCTCTAATGCTTAAGAGCTATAACAATAGCGAGTAACTCTTTATTATAAATATCGTAATTCTATTCTACTAGCGTTATTTTCTTAGAATAGTAAGCTATAGGGTATCTTTTCCCTTTATATTCTTATATAAGGTATGCGCCGATCGCGAGATCCGAGGCGTCAGTTTCTATCTGCACTAGTTTAGTAGTATCGAACATTTTAAGTATTAATACGTTATAAGAAGCTCGTTTAAGTTCTTCGAAAGCTTATTATTAGAGTTCTTCCTACTAAAATACTGTTTCTTTTTTAGTAAAGCGTATAAGTAGCTCTACGATCTTTAAGTAGTTTCTTATAAACTTGCAGTTATAGTTTGCTAGTCCTAAGAAGGCTTATACTTCCTTAACTGTTTTAGGTATTAGCTATTCTTATACTACTCTCGTTTTGTCCGAATCGATCTTAATACTATTAGTTCCTATAATAAATCCTAAGAACTTAACTTCTTTCTTATAAAACTCGCACTTTTCCGGTACTACCTATAGGTTCCATTATTTTAGTTTATCGAATACATTAGTAACGTCTTATATATACTATTATAGAGTTCCTATAGTATAGACTAAGATATCGTTAAGGTATACGATAACTATCTTATTAAGGAACTCTCTAAGGGTATTATTTATTAGTTCTTAGTAGGTTACTAGTGCATTAGTAAGTCTAAAAGGTATTACGAGTGTTTCGAAGTATTTATATCGAGTTCGAAATACAGTTTTCTACTTGTCTCCTTCGGCTATCTAAATTAAGTTATATACTGATTGTAGATCGATACTTATAAACTATTATACTTATACTAATTAGTCTTAAAGTTCGTTAATGTTCGGGAATAGGTATCGATTCTTAATAGTAATAGTATTAAGCTTCTTATAATCGATGTAAAGTTATAGCTTTCTATTCTTTTTTAGTATAAACAGAATTAGTACTCCTACTAGGGATTCTGATCGCTTTATAAATCCTTTAGTAAGGTTTTCGTCTAACTATTCTTATAGAGCCTTAAGCTCTTTTTCTAATAGCGTATATATTAGTCCGAATATAGGTTCCTTCCTAGGTTAGAAGTTGATTCGGTAGTCCTACGGTTAGTATTTAGGTAAGGCTTCTTTACTAACCTCTTCCTTAAAGAGCTACGCGTACTCCTTATACTCTTCAGGGTATCTAAGTAGGGCGTAACTTCCACTTCTAACTCTCGCTTGTCGACCTACTAGACCCTTAGCAGTATCTACAGAGGTAGGGTTTCTTTAAAACCTCTAGTTCGATCTGGAATTAGAGTCTTATACTCCGTTTAATTCCTTTATCTTATCTACTGTCGTCTTCTATTAGCGCGTAGGGTTAATATCGACTATATAGTCGTATCTCTCGAAGTCGAGTACTCCTATCTTCCAATCGATGATTAGGTTATGCTGCTTCAGCTAAGGGGTACCTAGTACGATATCGTATCTAGCTATTTCTACTATATCTAGGACAACCTCCTCGTAGTACTACTAAACAGCTATCGACAATAGTATCGTCTTATTATCGACGTCGGGTAAGAGTTATCCGTCTACTGCGATCAGCTTATACCCCTTCTTTTTCTAGTAGGTCGCGATCCTATATTTATCGACGAGCTTTTTCGATATAAAGTTCCTACTAGCTCTAGAGTCGATTATAGTGTATATATCTATATTACTATTGTCGTGGAGTAGGACGTCCTGAGTGTCCGTCGTCCTGGAAGGGAGCGTATCACGCGTAGGTCGAGTAGGCAACCAGCTCAGTAGATCAGTGAACGTCGCATTAGCATATGATACAAGGCCGGCCTATCTGGCTGTCTGGCTGTCTAGGTGTACGTTTGTGTGTGTAGGCTCTTCTGGGTCATGCATGCAGGTCTGAAAGGTGAATGATAATACGTGTGTGTATCTACATGTACAAGAATACAATGTCTGTCTGTCTGTCTGTCTGTGTGTCTGTCTGTCTGTGTTCGCTGTGTAACTATGTGTATATGTGTGTGTGTGTCGGAAAGCTCAGCTACCGTGGCGGGTGTGCCACCACCGCTTCCGCCTGCCGCCACAACCCAACCTGCCTGCGGTCAATCCCCACGACACTATTTATTCGTATCTTAGTACAGAATACTAGTACCGATAATGCTAGAGCTAGTATATTGTTAACTTCCTATCGATCGCTCCTATCTCCAGGATTATTTAGTTTTTTAAAAGATCTCTAATAAGTTCTTACTATTCGTATACTATAGATATAAGGTGTCTTTATAATATATTATATCGTTCCTTAATCTTATAGTATCGGTTCGTATTAAGCCTTTCTTATTCTTCCTTTACTTCCTTAGGTCTAGTAGTATTGCAGTCGATAGTTCGCCTCTATCGTTAGATATCCTATATCTTATTAAGTTTGTTCTTTAACCCGCATTATTAAGCCCCTTATTCTTTATAGAATGAAGGTCCTATCTAGAGCGACATATCCTCCTAGGAGGAATATACTTCCGATAGGTAGTCGTTCCTAGATAAACTTCCTTATATAAATTTCTTAGTTAGGTATAAGTAGATATTACTAAAATATAGATCGTAACTAATCTAATATCTAGTCGAAGTTTTCTCTATAAAGTAGTCTCCTTCCGTTTATTAAAGGAAAGGCTTCTTCGTATCTTCTAGCTATTTCGTAGAATATTTGTAGGATTTCCTAGTGTCCTATTATAGTAAAGTATATTAGCACACTTTCACCTTCTCCTTCTTCTTCTTCTTCTTCTTCCGAGCCTTCGCTACCCGAACTTTCTTCTAGTAAGGGTCGTTCTTCCGGATTCGCAGTTAGCGCCTCCTCTCCTAACTCTTCCGGGGTGTCGGAGTCTTCGCAATCCTCGTTATTAGGAAATTGATCTACATCGAGTCTTTCAGTAATATTTAATTCTCTATTTCCGAGTTCGGATTCACTCTGCAGATGTCCCTCCTATAGCGGTATCTCCCTGCTTTCGTTACATTCATTTTCTTAAGAATAGTAACTATTATCCGACTCTTTAAGTATTATATTTAACTAGATTTCTTCGTATATTAGTACTTCCTTTTCGAGCCCTTCGATTCTCTAGTTAATTATAAGGATTCGATTATATAGTTTAGTAACTTATTCTCTATATATATCCGCTTTCCGGAACTATCCTTTTCTTCGGGCTTCTATATTTAAGGTTTACTCTTAGTGTATTTATACGAAGAGTAAGTTTCGGAAGTTCTTTAGGAGTTGTATTCGCTCCCTTAGTTCTATTATACTAGTTCCTATTATTATATTAAACTATCGTCGCTATACCTTATTTTTCGAGCGATAGTTCTTCGCTATATAGCCTATTTTGCTATAGGTATAGTACTTCAGTCCTTCTCGCTTTTTTATAGGATTATTTTTCCCTCTTTAGTCCGATCCTTTCTTAACCTTATAGATTATATCGAGCTCTATCGGATCGCCTTTATTAACCGATATATTCCCCTTCGTAGTCCAGCTCCGTTAGGGCATATATCCGGCGCTTCCTCTTACTCGAGTATCGTAGCGTTTTTCTATATTTCTCTTATAAAGTTTGTTATTAAGGTTAATAGCAGTTCTAATTAATTCGTCGAGGTCCTTATTCGTTCTTCTATCGCGTATTAGCTTATCTTTAACGCTGTCCTTTAGGCCTTATCGGAACATAACTATTAAGGCGTTATCGTTCTATCTAGTAACCTAGGCGTATTTTTAGAATTTAGCAGCGTATTCGGAGGCTAAGGTTTTTTAGGTTAGGTATTGTATAATATATATAGCGACTTCTTTACTATTATAGATTCCGAAGATAGATTCGATAACTCTACTGAATTGTTTAAAGTCTGTAAAGATTCCTTCTTCGTCCTCCCTCTAATAGAGGTACTTATTAAGGTACGGTTTAATCCAGTACTAAGCCCTTCCCTATAGATACGTCGTAGCGAATAGTGTCTTATTCCTAGTAATGTCGTTAAATAAGAAGTATAAGTTCATTTAATTAAGCTAGTTACTAAGCTTATAGCGATCTCCGTAATAGAAGTCCGGCTTAGCAACCTTAGACGTACTGTTGTTATCTAGGCGAGGGCGTGTCAGACCGCCTGCTTTACTAGGAGTGGGAGTCCTATGTATGCCTAAGTTACTCATTCTTGAGGGTGTTCAAAGTGTTATAACTATTAGTTACGTAATGATTAGATAACCTAGAGTTACGTAGTTGGTACTCGTTTGAAGAGGAGTGTTAAGGCAGCGAAGTAGAAGCAGAAGTTGTTATTCTAACCAATGAGATTAATAATTAAGTTGAATACGAAGTCGAAGCTTAAGGCTTCCGCCTTCGATTCCTATATACTGTTCGCAACTCGTATAATCACCCTGATCACTGTGATCACTCCGAGGGTGCTCCGGTGATCATGGTGCTCACTTTCTGATTGGTCCAACTTTCCAGCTACCGTTCGTAGGACGGAGCTTCGGTAAACCTTCCCTGTTTGTCATGACCCGTAACAAGCCTACACACACAAACGTATATCTAGACAGCCAGATAGCTAGACAGGCCGGCCTTGTATTATATGCTAATACGACGTTCACTGATCTACTGAGCTGGTTACCTACTCGACCTACGCGTTATATGCTCCTTTCCAGGACGACGGACACTTAGGACGTCCTACTCCACGACAATTAATAGTGCAGCTTCTGTAGACCGACAATTGCTATCTAGACACTTATAGAGGGCGACAGCAGCGACCCCCCTCTGCTAGCAAGCAGCCCCTAATGCGCGTCCTTAGAGCTATATAGACTACGACATAGGAGAATAGTATATCAGCTGAGGAAGCTATAGGTCCGAAGACACGCGCGCAGGCGTGCGCTAGGACAATGTTACTAGTACTACAGACGGTAGATAGGGAGCTAAGATTATAGCGCCGTTACTAGCTAACGCTATAATTATACCTCGAAGTTAGAAGTAGTTACTAGTACTTTATTTGTAATATAGAGCGCTAGTATAGTATATATAATAATACTATAGAGTATCGTAGCCTTCCTAATAACAATAGTAATCTTCTTCACTCTAAACAGTCGGTAGAGGAAGAAAGTAGCTGTACTCGTTCTTAATTTTATATACGTATTATTATACTCTCTTAATTAACTTTCATTTTAGCAGAATCTAGCTCAGTAGTATCTATATTAGTAGTACTCCTTTCGACAGTTTTTATTTATAGACGTACCTATAGCTTAATTATTAGTCGTATAATTTCCGACATTCTTATTCTTCTTAATTCTACTCGTACGAACTTAACGATATAGTATCTTATTAGTAACAAACTTTTACTTCTACAATATCGCCTACTACTGCTTCTAGAAGTTATACTAGTTTCGAAGTACTTTATTAAGATAACTATAAGTTAGATACTAATCCGATAAATATTAGCACTTCTATAGTAATAGCGACGCTATATTTTCGTTCCCCTATCGAACTGATAAACTATATATAAGTGTTTATAACGCCTCTACCTTATTTAAGCAGTTCCGAGGCGCTGTTCTTTACTAGAGATAATATTACGTCTTTCTTATATAATTATAAGTATATAATACTTCGTTATAGATACCTAGATAATCGTATAGCGATACTAATAGAAGCTTACTATAATAAGAGGACTATTTCCTAAGTTCGAGTATTGTAAGAAGATTATCCGACGCTCTATACCTTAGTGGATACTATAAAGGAGCGATTTTCGCAGTTTAATAAGGAATAGTACCTAAAGACAATCGAGGCCCTTACGCAGTATATCGAGGAGGTGCTCCGATAGGGGCTAGTAGATATTATCTAATACTTACGTACATTTAATAGGATTGTATATAGGGCTTAAGAAGTAGGAACCCCTATCAATAGAGCTTAGGTAGTCCGCTAATACCTTCGCAGATTACTTCGCGATATTGAGCACCGAGTAGTTAGTAAGGTTAGGATTAGTCTATTATATCCGAGATCCGACTAGTACCTTAAAGTAGTAACGTAATCCGCGGGGAAGCGACCCCCGCGGTGAAGCGACCTATGAATTTCAAGCTGAGCATCTTTCAAAATTATTTACGCTGCTCCATAATAATGCAGTCTAAGTCCGAGTCGCTAGATATATTCTTAAGTGGTTTAACTACCTAACTCTCAATTTCTATCGCCTCAGGTTGTATACGGCGCTGCTTACGTAAAGGTTTGTCCGCTGTTGCCTCCTCCGCCTTCCGGGCTACCTCGAGTACTTCTTGTGTACTAAACACGAACTTCCCCTTTAATACAACTCGCTTACTAGTAGTCCGTTTCTTTCGTAACTAAAGCAGCTTCTACTGCCTCGTAGTTTCGTTCTAAAGTGTAGTATTCTTAGTAAACGTCGCTTCGAAAGCTTAGGTTATCCGAGCTACGTAACGCTTAACTAGGGACAGGAGGTCTCTAGCCTTCTGTACTTTAGTAAGAAACAGCGCGTTCGCTTGCCGCAGCTCCGTACCGTCTAGTAGATCACTCTGAAGTAGTGAGAGGTTAAGGCTAGTAAGTGGTGCTGTATTATATCGTTCTGAAGCTTACGTATTAGGCTGCGATGGAAGCTTCTTAAGCACAGTAAGTGGCGATAATAGCCATAGACCAGTTGCCTTGAAGCCACTAACGATATTCGACGATCGCAATGCTTATTCCCTTGCGCGGATGTATATCGATGTCCATTCAATACGTGGAATGCGGCCAGAGTCGAGTCGCAAAGCCGCGTCGGTCTCGGATGCGAGCGCACGCTTCAGCGGCGAGAATACGCTCACATCGAGCGGCTATAACATATACGACGTATACGGTGGCAAGATAAGAAGGTCAATCGCATACTCCATACAGTGCGCAATCACATTCGCAGTAATGTAACTACTATGGCCGTCTATAATTAGGAGCCGTCGGTGCGCTAGGTCGGCTGGCTTCGTTAATAGCTCAAAAACGGAAGTTAACCACTCGTACGCATAGCTATCAGATGTCCAGCCGCTGTTGCTGGTCGTGAATCTCCAGTTAGAAGGCATATCTATCGGGATCCAGGCCGTGTTAGTGTGCTTTGCCTTGAAAATGACCAGCGGCGGGATTACGACGCCAGCAGTGCTGACGCATTCAATCGCGGTTATCCACTCTTGACGGCTACTAATTACCTTCCAGCTCGATTCCTTACGAAGATTAACAAGTACTCTTGATGACTGACTTGCTCCGACTGCAAATCCGGACTCGTCTATGTTGTAGATACAATCCGGAGTGTAGCGGTGCTGGATTTGAAGCTCAGTAACAGCGTCAAACCACATTCCTACGGTATCCGCATTGATCGCATTATGTCGCGCACTCTCGATCTGACGAGTCCAGATGCCTTGGATCTCTGGATGCCGTGTGCGGAAGCGATCAATCCAGTGTTCGCCGATAGGTCGCAAAGATAGAGGTGGTGATTGTGAGAGCTGGAAGCGGGACCGACGGACTTCCTCAGCCATTTCTATAACCAACTTTGGTGATGCTGGAAATCCAGTCCGGCAGAGTCGTGATATCCATCGTACTAATGTCTGTTCTTCGATATTTGAGAGGATTTGAGCAGATTCGTAGGCGTGCGATCGTGAAGTACGTCCAGCTATGCGATGGCGGAGGGTTGTGTATGGCACAGAGAATGCGCCGGCAGCAGCGCGGATAGACGAAAAATTACCTGCTCGGTATGCCAAAAGAGCCGTTTGGATATCAGCTTCTGATTCTGCCTTTTGCTTTGACGAACGGGCCATTATTGACGATGTTATAATAGATGAAACTTGATGGACTCGAGATTCATGGGTCGCTTCACCGCGGGGGTCGCTTCCCCGCGGATTACGTTATAATATACTAAGCACCTAGCTTATAAGACTTATTCGCTCGATTTGCTCAATTCGCTACTTTCTAGAGTTAGCATATTTAACTAACTTCGTATACTGGAGCTAGTAACTAAAGACCTATATAAACTGCCGAAAATCCCTAAGTTACTACTAAGTCCACTACGCTAAGTTGTAAGTACTAGTACTAGTTAGTAGGGGATAGACTTAGTAGACGAGCTTGTAGAGCACTTCCGAGCTTTACGGTTAAGTATAGTATAGCTAGGGCCCGTAGTTTAGGCAGCTGGAATTAGTAGTGTAGTATTCGCGATAATTATAGCCCGAGCGTCTATACTAACTACTATCGATACTATAACTACTACGCCTCGCTATAGTACCTCCAATTAGTAAGGCTCTGTTTAGCAGACCTTACGCTAGGGAGTAACGTTAATGGAATATTATATATATAGGGAGCGCGGTTATAGAGTACGAGCCTGTCCAGGCTTGAATCAGCTTATTAATAATAGCGTCCTATATTAGGAACTAGCGAATCGACTTTGTTAGAGGATATAGGACAAGCTAGGTAGTAAGCTTGTAGGGTTGCTACGCTCTAGTAGACTAGAAGCAATCTGTCACAGGCAAGGCCTGTGCCAACTGGATTCGGCTCAACAGCTCATGAATCAGGGCTGAAGCCCAAGTGCGGGGTTATGACTCAGGGAGGAACACTATTTCTTCTGTGCAAATTCTGATCCTTTTGTGGCTCCTTGAGCCACCTCCTGTCTATAGGATACTTGGTACAGTTCTGTTAACTCTGAGAAATACCTTGTCTGCAGCTATATCCACTCTTACCTGCCTGCCTGCCTGCTACCCGTGACATTAGGTGGCTCCCTCCTTGGATATGGCTGACCTAACCCCTGAACTGCCTCTGGTACCTTCTTCTGAGGAAGAGTTCCTGGAACATGTTAAGGCTAACCCCTCTGCCTGGTATCAATATTGTGGAGCTGCTGCAACAGCTTTAGGAGAGAATAAGAAAAATATCCTTGAGCTGAAGAATCAGCTTCAAGCAGCACAAGATAAGAAGGGACAACTGTCTAAATTAAGGGACCAGCTTCAAGTGGCGCAAGATAAGAATAAACAGCTCTCTACTATTATTGAATTCCAGAAGGAGCAGTTTAAAGACTTACAGCAACAAGTAATATCCGCTGTGGTGTCTAAGGAAAGGGCTACTATCTCTACTGCTACTGGACTGGAAACCCCTCTTCTAACCACTTCGACCCCTAATGCTCAGGATACTCCTATTACTGGTACCCCTCTGGCTTCCGCAAACACTGCCCTCTCCGAGAGACTCCCAGACCCAGATAAATTTGCAGGAGAAAGGAGTGATCTCCGCCGCTTTGTCTCCCAAATACGCGAGAAGATGCTGGTTAATAGGGACCGCTTCCCTACGCCACTAGCCCGTATGTCCTATGTTACAAGCCGCCTCTCTGGTACTCCTTATGCGCAGATACTACCGTATATCAAGGATGGAGCCTGCTGCCTCCCGGACTATGGAGACATCCTAGATATCTTGGAGCGTGCATACGGGGATCCTAACCGCGTTAATACTGCTCGCACAAAGCTCTTCCGGTTAAGGCAAGCTAATAAGGAGTTCTCTGTCTTCTTTGCTGAGTTTCAGCGGCTAGGCCTTGAAGCAGAAATGACTGATGAGTCCTTAGCTACACTGTTGGAGCAAGCTGTCTCTAAGGAGATAAAGGGAATGCTAGTTCACAGTCCTCCACCTAGCCGACAATATCTGGCTCTTGCTGGCCACCTTCAAGATCTCGAGAACCGCCACCGCTATTATATTCCGGCTATTTCCCCAGCCCCAGTCAGATCATATGCAGCTGTAGCCGCAGCTGAGCCCTACTCTGGAGCACGCCAAAATATTAAGCCTGTTCAAGACCCTGTTAGCCCTGGCAGCTCCTTTGGGGGGGAACCTATGGACCTAGGAATTCAGCGCCGATATAGAGTATCTGATAGGGAAACCGGAAACTGCTTCCGCTGTCACAAACCAGGCCATTATGTACGACAGTGCCCTCACCCAGACACTCGCATTAAGCCCTCCAGGACAGGAAGCCCAACTTCTGGCCATTCCCGGATTCAGGGGATCCATACTGATTCCCCGTCGTTAACATCTGTTCAGCATCCTCCGTCAACCGGTTCAGAGCCGACCACTGCTACTCATACGACTGCTAGCCCGCCTCCGTCGGAAAACGCCTTACGCCTGGATCAAGCCGCTTCCAGGCGTTAGGGGGCTGCGCACCGTTATCCCACTCTACCACTACCTGTATAAGAGAACCCGCTGAAAAACCTGTTAAAGAACCTGCTGAGAAACCTGCTGAGAGACCCGTTGAAAACCTACGAAGGACAGCAATAAGGAAACAAGTTAAGGAACCTGCACTGCTGCTAGCTGCCCCCGATATCCTGAGAATCTCTAATGCTGCTATACATGGAATCCCTATTGAAGAAGAATTCCAGAGGTCTAGCGCACCTATCTTATCATCTACAATCCGTATTGGATCGGAAGAAATCAATACGTATTCACTCCTAGATAGCGGGTGTGAAGGGTATTCTTTTGTTGATTTAGACTGGGCCCAAGAGAAGGGCATTCCATTACACCCGCTCCAGAAGCCATTTAGACTTACTGGGTATGATGGCGAAGGAAAGGACCGCCGTATAGTACGACACTACGCCTCCTGCACCTTTAGTGTTGGAGATCACGTTGAAGAGAATATGGTTATGTTTGCAACACCACTGGCCCATTATCATACTATCCTTGGAGAGCCATGGCTAGAGAAGCACGACCCGCAGATTAGTTGGGGAGGCCGCACTGTTGCGTTTACTAGCAACTACTGCCAGAAGCACTGCAATACGCCAAACAGACCCGAGAAACAGCATATGCTTAGGCATTTACCAGAAAAGACAACACCTAAGTACCTGCCAGACCGGCCTTCTGGAGTCCGGCCTATTAATATCGCCGCTGTTAGCCTGGACGCCTGCCGCCGTTTTGCGCACCAAGGGTGTGATATATTTATCGCAACAATTGAGGACATAGATGAAATTCTAGACAAAAATAGCCAACCTAGCCCGGAACCTGAGGTCCTAGAACAACTACCTGAAGAAATCCGAGACTTTGCAGATGTGTTCTCACCAAAAAAGGCAGACCGCCTACCGCCCCACCGTCCATATGACCATGAAATCCGCCTGCTCCCCGGGAAGGACTTACCCTTTGGACCTTTATACTCAATGTCCCGCGATGAGCTTAAGGCCCTTCGGGAGTGGTTAGATGAAAACCTGAAGAAAGGATTTATACGCCCTAGTTCTTCACCCGTTGCTTCTCCGGTCCTATTTGTGAAAAAGCCTGGAGGAGGGTTACGACTCTGTATTGACTTCCGGTCTCTTAACAACATCTCGGTAAAAGACCGGTACCCGTTACCGCTCATTAAGGAGACTCTGAACAACCTACGGGGTATGAAATATTTCTCTAAGATCGATATTGTATCCGCTTTTAACAATATCCGGATGAAGGAGGGACAGGAGTATCTAACAGCTTTCCGTACCCGTTTCGGCCTGTTTGAGTCCTTAGTTATGCCATTTGGACTAACAGGTGCCCCGGCAACCTTCCAGAGGTTTATTAACGATACTCTCCGCCAGTACCTAGACCAGTTCTGCTCAGCTTACCTGGATGACATTCTGATTTACAGTAAGACACGAGAAGAGCATATAGAACACGTACGGAAGGTCCTTATGCAATTACGTGAAGCTGGCCTCTTTGCAAAGATTTCAAAGTGTGAGTTTTTTGTCCAGAAGACTAAGTTCTTAGGGCTTATTATTGGACGGGATGGTATCCAGATGGATCCAGAAAAGGTTAAGACCATAAAGGAGTGGCGAATTCCAAGTTGCCTTACAGATGTCCAGGCCTTTATCGGATTTGCGAACTTTTACCGCCGCTTTATCCGGGACTTTTCAAAGATTATTTCGCCTTTAGTTCAGCTTACACAGAAGAATGTTAAGTTTGAATGGACAACAGCCTGCCAATCTGCCTTTGACCGCTTAAAAGATGCATTTACCTCTGCGCCTATTCTGATGCCCTTTGACTGGACTAAGGAGGTTATACTGGAGACAGATGCTTCAGACTATGTCTCTGCGGGAGTGCTCTCCCAGTATGGGGACGATGGAGCCCTGAGGCCAGTAGCCTTTTTCTCTAAGAAACACTCCGCGACAGAATGCAACTATGAGATCTACGATAAGGAGCTACTTGCTATCATCCGCTGTTTTGAGGAATGGAGGCCTGAACTAGAAGGAGCGGAACACCCTATTAGGATCTTAACAGACCATCGGAACCTGGAGTATTTTACTACATCTAAGCTACTAAACCGCCGTCAAGCCCGTTGGTCTGAGTTCCTATCTCGGTTTAACTTCCGTATTCAGTACCGGCCTGGTAAACAAGGACAGAAGCCTGACTCGCTTACAAGGAGGTCTGAAGACCTCCCTAGAGAGGGGGACGAACGCTTAAGGCACCAAAGCCAAGTAGTCTTGAAGAGGGAGAATTTTGTAACAGACCCACAGCCTACTACTGGAAAAAGAGTGCGGTTCAAACTTCCTAATGATATACAAGCCCTAGAAGATAGCGAAAGCAACTCAACTAGTACTGATATACAGGAGATAGCAACTCTGACCCGAGTGCGTGTCGCAGCTATCTTGCTCCCAGACACTATTCAGGAACGTTTTATATATGGATACCAGCATGACCAGAACCTGCTCTCAGTCCTAGAGGCTATTCGACAAGGGAAGTCTAAGCACCCTTTTCTGCAACTTAGCCAGTGTGAAATCCGGAACGAGTTCCTATATTATCGGGATCGGCTATATGTCCCGGACGACGATGAACTCCGGGCTACAATTGTCCGCCTCTGTCATGAGGACCCGGCCGCTGGACACCCCGGACGAGCGAGAACCTACGCTTTGCTATCAAGGGAATACTACTGGAAGGGAATGAGCTCCTTTGTCCGCCGCTGGGTTCGGAACTGCTATACCTGCCGCCGAACCAAATCTTTCCGTGTAGGGTACCAAGGCCATTTACAACCTTTACCCGTCCCACAGAAGGCCTGGCTAGATATCTCTATGGATTTTATAGTAGGGCTCCCGGAATCCGAAGGCTTCGATGCTATTTGGGTAGTAGTAGACCGCTTAACTAAGATGCGACACTATATCCCATGTTATAGCACTGACGGCTCAGAAGAACTTGCTCGGCTCTTTGTTAAGTACATCGCTAGATACCACGGCCTTCCAGAAACAATTGTCTCAGATCGGGGACCTCAGTTTATCTCAGACTTCTGGAAGCATATTACAGCTCGTTGGAAGACTTCGGCACGACTCTCAACAGCCTACCACCCTGAGACAGACGGCCAGACTGAACGGATAAACGCAATCCTAGAAGACCACCTCCGGAGTTATGTAGCCTATTTACAGGACGACTGGGTAGAATGGCTGCCGTTAGCCGAGTTCTCTGCCAACTCCCTGCCTTCCGAGACTACTGGAGTATCCCCTTTCTTTGCGAATTATGGATTTAACCCACGTATTGGAGTGGAACCGATTGATACTACCCGACAACCTGAGAGCCGCGATGCAGAGGACTTTGCTGCCGATATGTCTAACATTACCGCCTACCTACAAGAGGCTATGCTGTTATCCAGAGCCGATATGAGGAATATGCCAATCAAGACCGGAAGACTATCCCTAGATACCAGGTAGGCCAGTATGTCTGGTTAGACGCACGAAATATCCGCACACTTCGTCCAGTAAAGAAGCTAGATTGGAAAAATCTGGGCCCATTTAAGATTGCACAAGTTCTAGGACCCTATACATATAGGCTCGACCTCCCTGCATCTATACGGATCCACCCTGTATTCAATGCTCACCTGCTGCACCCTGTTAGCAATGATGCGCTACCCTACCAGTCTCAGGCACCACCACCACCAGTTGAGGTAGATGGGGTAGAAGAATGGGAAGTAGAGGATATTGTGGATTCTATTACAGACCGCCGGGGGCAGGGCGGGAAACAGAGGGTAAAATATGTAGTGAAGTGGAAGGGGTACGATATACCTACTAGGGAACCAGCTAACACAATCTGGGAAGATGTACCTGACCTGGTCCGGAATTTCCACCGCCGATATCCAAATAAGCCCCGGCCAGACTTTGTACATTAACAGATCTGGTAAGATATTGGTTTCGCGGAGCTCAACCTAAAGGAGGGGGGTAATGTCACAGGCAAGGCCTGTGCCAACTGGATTCGGCTCAACAGCTCATGAATCAGGGCTGAAGCCCAAGTGCGGGGTTATGACTCAGGGAGGAACACTATTTCTTCTGTGCAAATTCTGATCCTTTTGTGGCTCCTTGAGCCACCTCCTGTCTATAGGATACTTGGTACAGTTCTGTTAACTCTGAGAAATACCTTGTCTGCAGCTATATCCACTCTTACCTGCCTGCCTGCCTGCTACCCGTGACACAATCCGGCAAATACTTCGTAAGCGACGAGCGTATACTATAGTAGGTAATATTAGTATTTAGTTTAAGGATAGCCTGGATAACTTATTAACTAACGAGGAATAGGATCAATACTTTATAGCTAGTATAGTAAAAGAGCGAACTCCTACTTTAATAATAGATAAAAATATAAGAGTTTATAAGAAATAGTTACGTCCTCTATAAATAAGGACTAATCGACTAGGATACTTTATCCCTATAGATAGGGTACTAGCTCTAGGTAACCTCTAAATAACCTGTAAGCTTATACTGTCGTGGGGATTGACCGCAGGCAGGTTGGGTTGTGGCGGCAGGCGGAAGCGGTGGTGGCACACCCGCCACGGTAGCTGAGCTTTCCGACACACACACACACACACACACACACACACAGTTACACAGAGAACACAGACAGACAGAGAACACAGACAGACAGACACACAGACAGACAGACACACAGACAGACAGACAGACAGACATTGTATTCTTGTACATGTAGATACACACACGTATCATCATTCACCTTTAAGACCTGCATGCATGACCCAGAAGAGCCTACACACACAAACGTACACCCAGACAGCCAGGCAGCCAGACAGGCCGGCCTTGTATCATACGCTAATGCGACGTTCACTGATCTACTGAGCTGGTTGCCTACTCGACCTACGCGTGATACGCTCCCTTCCAGGACGACGGACACTCAGGACGTCCTACTCCACGACAATTAATGGTGCAGCTTCTGTGGACCGACAATTGCTATCTGGACACTCACAGAGGGCGACAGCAACGACCCCTCTGCCAGCAAGCAACCCCTGACGCGCGTCCTTGGAGCCACATAGACCGCGACATAGGAGAATGGCATATCAGCTGAGGAAGCCATGGGTCCGAAGACACGCGCGCAGGCGCGCGCTAGGACAATGTCACCAGTACTACAGACGGCAGATGGGGAGCCGAGATTATGGCGCCGTTGCCAGCCAACGCCATGATTATGCCTCGAAGTTGGAAGTAGTCACCGGTGCTTTATTCGTGATATGGAGCGCCAGTGTGGTGTGCATGATAACACCGCAGAGTGTCGTGGCCTTCCTAACAACAACAGTGATCTTCTTCGCTCTGAACAGTCGGCAGAGGAAGAAAGCAGCTGCACTCGTTCTTGATTTCATACGCGCATCGTTACACTCTCTTGATCAACTCTCATTTCAGCAGAATCCAGCTCAGCAGTATCCGTATCAGCAGCACTCCTTTCGACAGTTTTGTTCACAGACGTGCCCGCAGCTTAATCACCAGTCGTGTGATTTCCGACATTCTTTTTCTTCTCAATTCTACTCGTGCGAACCTAACGACGCAGTGTCTTGTCAGCGACAAACTTTTACTTCTGCAATGTCGCCTACCGCCGCTTCCAGAAGTCATACCGGTTTCGAAGTACCTCATCAGGATAACCGCGAGTCAGGTGCCGACCCGACAAACACTAGCACCTCTACGACGACAGCGACGCCGTATTTTCGTTCCCCTGTCGAACCGATGAACTATACACAAGTGTTCATGACGCCTCTGCCTTATCCAGGCAGTTCCGAGGCGCCGTTCTTTACCGGGGATAATATTACGTCTTTCTTGCGTGATTACAAGCGCATGATACTTCGTTGTGGATGCCCGGATAATCGCGCAGCGATGCTGATGGAAGCTTACTGCGATGAGGGGACCGTTTCCCAAGTTCGAGCGTTGCAGGAAGATTATCCGACGCTCCACGCCTTGGCGGATGCTATGAAGGAGCGATTTTCGCAGTTTGACAAGGAACAGTACCTAGGGACAATCGAGGCCCTTACGCAGTATGTCGAGGAGGTGCTCCGACGGGGGCCGGTGGATATTATCCAATACTCGCGTGCGTTTGATAGGATCGTGCGTAGGGCTCAAGAAGCAGGAACCCCTATCGATGGAGCCCAGGTGGTCCGCCAATACCTTCGCGGATTACCTCGCGATGTTCAGCGCCGAGTAGTCAGCAAGGTTGGGATTAGTCCGTTGTGTCCGAGATCCGACCAGTACCTTGAAGCAGTGCAATGCACCGAGCGCCTAGCTCGTGAGACTCGTTCGCTCGATTTGCTCAATTCGCCACTTTCTGGAGTCAGTGTGCTTGACCAACTTCGTATACCGGAGCCAGTGACCAAAGACCTACATGAACCACCGAAAATCCCCAGGTCACCACCAAGTCCACCGCGCCAAGTTGCAAGTACCAGTGCTGGTCAGCAGGGGATGGACTCAGTAGACGAGCTTGTGGAGCACTTCCGAGCTTTACGGTTGAGTGCAGTGCAGCTAGGGCCCGTAGTTCAGGCAGCTGGAATTAGTGGCGTGGCATTCGCGACAATTGTAGCCCGAGCGTCTGTGCCAGCCACTGTCGACACCATGACCACTACGCCTCGCTATGGCACCTCCAATCAGCAAGGCTCCGTTCAGCAGACCTTACGCCAGGGAGTAACGTCAATGGAATGTTACATGTGTGGGGAGCGCGGTCATGGAGTACGAGCCTGTCCAGGCTTGAATCAGCTTATTAATGACAGCGTCCTACATTGGGGACCGGCGAATCGACTTTGTTGGGGGACACAGGACAAGCCAGGCAGTGAGCTTGTAGGGTTGCCACGCTCTGGCAGACTAGAAGCAATCCGGCAAATGCTTCGTGAGCGACGAGCGCGTGCTGCAGTAGGCAATATCAGCATTCAGTTTGAGGATAGCCCGGATGACTTGTCAACCGACGAGGAATGGGATCAATACTTTGTAGCCGGTACAGCAAAAGAGCGAACTCCTGCCCCGGTGATGGACAAAAATGCAAGAGTTCATAAGAAACAGTTGCGTCCTCCGCGAGTGAGGACTAATCGACCGGGATACTTTATCCCTGCAGATGGGGTGCCAGCTCCAGGTGACCCCCAAATGACCCGTGAGCTCACACCAGAGCGACCAAGTGTGACACCGGCACCCACGATGCCGGCGGGTATGAATGATTTCGAGCGTGAAGCTCCTACAGATGAGGGCCGGAAGAAGAGGCAGCGTGCGGTGAAGATCATGGATTACTTGCAGGACCACCAGACCCCAGACCAAGATATTGTGCAGCGCATCATGGCACTACCGGCACCAGTGACGGTAGGTGACTGCTGTGCGAAGATGCCGGGGTCAGTAAACTTCTTTTCAAACCCCTTCCGGAGGAATTGGCCGATCCCATGCGCACCAAACTGGATGAGCGAGCTGAAGTGAGGCGAGCGCTCCTGGAGCGACGAAGAGCGGAAAAAGCCGCAGAGGCAACAGCGAAAGGTGGCCCACAGGTGGCTGCAGTTACCCTTACCGCGCGTGAAGTGGATGCCATCATGGGTTCTGACATTATTTTATCGTAATGACTCGCCTTCGGTTGTCGCGGAGGTGGGACCGGCTGGCGCCACCATGCGATGTCTTCTTGATTCCGGTGCTGACATCAACGTGATTCGTATAAGTGATGCGATGGCAGCATCCCTTCCCATGTCAAGTTTGCCGCCGCCTCTTGCGAAAGGCCGGATGTTTGTGGCCAATGGGGAAGCGGTAAAGTTCTTAGGTATATGCATGGGTGCGTCGGTCAAGATAGGTGATGTGAGTATACAAACACCACTCCTTGTTGTGGACAAGCTTGCGTGGCCATGTATCCTTGGCGAGACCTTTGCATGTCGAGCTTCATTGAACACTCAGCGCACACCTTCTGGTAAGGTGACTTGTACGATAACCAGCGAGGATGGAGTCGTACTGTTATGTTTGGAGCATCGCCCGGAATTGATCGATTGAGTCGCGAAGAGAGCAACGCTGATGAAGTGGGAAAAGACTAGGCGAACCAGTTACCGGCACTGAGTTCGCTATTAACATGGTTGAATGTCCGGTGAGTGGTGGTGAAGGTGGTAGCGGCGGCCCACTGAGAGAGGCGGGGGCACTCGCTCCATATCCACGGCCAGCCGTGGCTATGGGCACGATACCACCCGGGACCGTCATCCCGTCTATTCAACATCCTTGGCTCTTCTGCTCGGATACTTCGTCAAAGAATGAGTTCCTGTCACGGAATAGCGAGTTGTCGGACCTATATCATTACGGCCAGGTTCGCGCCATGTACAAACGGAAGGCGGAGAAGGTCCGCCCGGTGGATTCGCATGAATCGGACGGTTCAACGCCAGGAGGACGTCCGGACTGGAAGGAGCGCGCTATACGACAACAGCTACTGACGGTGCCAGTAAGAGAACTGGGGCCGTACGACCATCTGTTTGAACCCAGGTATACCTCAAAGCCTGTTGGTTACCGCTTGACCCCGAAGCGTCTGAAGGACGTGCTTGTTGGAATTGAACTTAGTGCCCCAGAGAGGCATATTTTTGAGGCCATGCTTGTTGCGCGCGAGCCAGCGCTGTCATGGGACTTCTTCAGAAATTGGAAAGGTGTAGCCTGGAGGTACAACCGCCAGTAAAAATACGAACAGTCAAACATCAGGCTTGGCAAGTTCCCACGTATTCAGTACCTCGGGCTCTTCGGCAGGAGCTTGTGGAAATGTTGCAAGAACGGATTAATGCTGGGATTCTTGAGCCTTGCTACGGCCCTTACCGGAATCCGTGGTTCCTAGTGAAAAAGAAGAATGCGTAAACATCGGTTCATCAATTCCGCCGTCCACCAGTGAACAGAGTTACGATCCGAGATGCATTA
>QVLQ01000021.1:0-36795 GCA_003545705.1 Acidomyces sp. 'richmondensis'
TCTTAGCTTTAAGGCGGAGACCGGCAATTAATATACTATGTCGTATAATAGTGTTAGCCTCTTTTCCGGATTTAAAGGCTACTATAACTGTGCCTGCTTATTAGTTTTACCGGCGTTCTTTGGATGTAAGCCAATAGGGAACCCCTACTAGCTCTAAGCCCTAGTTGAATGTCTTGATCTTGTCTACGATAAGGTCCATTCCTCCTTCAGTATTGAATACTGAGGTAGGGGCTCCGTATATTAGCACTTTATGCCAGTTAGTGTTAGCTATAGCACTGTCGGCTATTAGAACACTCTACCACTTATTAAAGCTTGCTAGCACCCTACTAGCCGGGTACTCGTATGTAAAGGTGAGGATAAGGTTTGGCTTCTCCTTATTTAGGGTCCAGCGGATAGAGGCAACTGCCGGTCCTCCTATCGCCTTATTTACCCTGTTCCTTAGGTTGAAGAAGTCAGCGCCTATATCTTTACTAGCTTCCCCTTTTAGAGAGACTACAATTGACTTAGTTTTTAACGTCTCCTTAGGGCTTGTTCTTTCGGCTTAAGATTGGTTGCTCCTCTCTGCCTGTTGTATTACCGGATTGACGCCTAGCTTAGCTCTAGCCTTTACTACGTCAGTGTATATAGCTATTTAGGTACAGATAGCGCTAGTAGCTGCCTTAGCAACTACCGTAAGTTTGCTTGCTCTATTAGCAATAAGCTTAGTACTAGAGAGTACTGTACCTTGCTCTGTATATTCCCTGAAGATGTGTACTAGGTTAAGGAGATTAGTCTGTTCTTAGCGATTTTTTGTAAGGCTTGCTACCTTAACAATAAGGTCTTTAGCCTTATAAATAAGGCTTAATACCTCTTTTTCTTTCTCTCTGTTGATTTCCTCTTCTTTCTTCCCCTCCTTTTCCTCCTCCTCGGGATCTGGTTTGACCCCTATTTAACCTTTAAAGAACACATCCGAATACGAGCATCACAGGCAAGACAAGCATTCTTGAGACTAGAGAGACTAGCTTATACCGGAAGGGGCCTATCCGCTAAAGCTCTACGGCAACTATACCGCGCGTGCATTATCAGTATTGCCGACTATGGATCCCCTATATGGTCTAACGGATCAACAGAACAAGCTAAACCCTTACAGGCTATCCAAAACGCGGCCACTAAGAAAATCCTAGGAGTTTTTAAGACGGCGCCATCAAAACCGTGTGAAGTAGAGGCCAGCCTATTACCACCCTCAATCCGGCTTACTAGGTCCCGACACCTATACGCCTTACGCTGCCTACAACTACATCAGCAACACCTATTACAACTCGGATTGAGGCCATTAGGGCATCTAACAGACCCTCTAAACCAACACAGCTTCAGAGGCTAATAGAGGACCTAGACCATCTAGATAAAGATGACCTCTGTTACTATATTACCCGGCTTGACCCCTATGATAACCCTCCCTGGAGAGAGCCTACAGAACCCCCGAAACCTAGAGGACCTCTAAAAGGACAAAGACAGCAGAGCGAGCCCTGGCCGCCTAGAACTATACCTACACCTACACCTACTCAAGCTCGAACCTTAGTTATTCGTCTAATTGATAATTGGGCAGTTGCCGATTGGAAAGATTACTAGATATATATAAGACAAAACAGATATCAGATCCTAAGGGCAACCCGCTAAGCTATAGCCGACTCTACGATTGGAAGCTATCCCTACAGCCTTCTTTAGGACCTCAGGGAGTAAGCCGTCAGGTTAACAGCGCCTTCTTCCAGCTTAAGCTAGGGCATGGATACATTAAAGGATACTTAAATAAGCTTGGTCATACAGATAATGACTTATGCAGGTGCTTAAGGAAAGAGACCCCTAGACACCTACTACTAGAATGCAGGTTATATAGGGAGGAGCGGAAGGAGTTTGACGCTCTCAACGTCAAACCGCTAACACTTCCCCTACTACTACATACTAGTAAAGGCGGAAAGCTCACACGTCACTTTATAGACGCAACTAGGATAGCTACTAGGGGTTGGCACCTCAGTAGGCTACCTAGGGAAGAAGAGGAGGATACAGAATGATTGCGCTCCGCGCCCCTAGGGCTCTCAAGCCCCACAATTTCCTTACCTACATTTGGCGTTATAAAATGGGAAAAATATAAACAAACTGCTCTAGAATGAGCCGTCTTTCATAGTCATAGACTTCTATAGGACGTTAAATGGAATAATCAATCAATCAATTTTCCTCCTCCTCCTCCTCCTCTTCCTCATTACCCTCCTCCTCTTCCTCTGAACTGTCTTCTTTATTTTGTTTAGCTTATAATAGGGTCTTTTTGCTTAGTAAAGGTATTGCCGGTATCAGTTGACGTCTTGCTACATTAGCGCGGGGGCGCTGTAGGGTTTCAATAGGCCTTTTACAGCCTATGATTTTTTTTGGAGTAGTAGGTCCCTCGCTGTCAATCTCCATTTCCACTCTTGTACCTCTCTAGCTATTAGGTGAGGTCATATTTGGTGCCTTAGGCCCTAAGGGTCCAGTACTCAAATTTCAGGGTCTAAGGCTTGGCAACACCTCAAAAATTTTTGTCTGGTTTCTGGTGAGATGGAGCTATCAAAAGCTCGATGGATAACGCCGGCGGCGCGCCGTGCGCTTGGCGTGTAGGTGTACGTCGCGAGCGCTTGAATTTGGTGTAATCAGCTTCGAATTTCGTCCGGTTTTGGTCGAGATGTGGCCACGACTTTTTGGTGGACTCTGTTGTGAATAACCTCGTTGTTTTTGTACCTCCGTTAGAGGGAGGACGAAGAAGGAATCTTTGCGGACTTCAAACAGTTCAGCAGGGTCATCGAATCCATCTTCGGAATCTACAATAGTAAGGAAGTCGCTATACGTATTATACAACACCTAACCTAAAAAACCTCAGCCTCCGAATACGCTACTAAGTTCCAAGAATATGCCTAGGTTACTAGATAGGACGATAACGCCTTAATAGTTATGTTTTGACGAGGTCTAAAGGACAGCGTTAAAGATGAGCTAATACGCGACGGAAGAGCGAACAAGGACCTCGATAAATTAATTAGAACTGCTATTGACCTTGATGACAAACTCTACGAGAGAAACATGGAGAAACTCTACGATACTCGAGTAAGAGGAAGCGCCGGATATATACCCCGACGGAGCTGGACTACAAAGGGGAATACGCCGGTTAATAAAGGCGACCCGATAGAACTCGATATAACCTACAAAGTTAAGAAAGGATCGAACCAAAAAGGGAAAAACAACCCTATAAAAAAGCGAGAAGGACTAAAGTACTATACCTATAGTAAAACGGGCTATATAGTAAAGAACTATCGCTCGAAAAATAAGGTATAGTGTCGACAGTTTAATATAATAATAGGGACTAGTATAATAGAACTAGGGGAATAAATACAACTCCTAAGGAACCTCCGAAACTTACTCTTTATACGAATACGCTAAGAATAAACCCTAAGTATAGAGGCTCGAAGAAAAGGACAGTTTCGGAAAGCAGATATATACGGAGAATAAGTTGCTGAATTATATAATCGAATCCTTATAATTAACTAGAGAATCGAAGGGCTCGAAAAGGAAGTACTAATATACGAGGAAACCTAGTTAAATATAATACTTAAAGAGTCGGATAATAGTTACTATTCTTAAGAAAACGAATATAATGAAAGCAGGGAGATACTACTATAGAAGGGATATCCGTAGAATGAATCCGAACTCGGAAATAGAGAATTAAATATTACTGAAAGACTCGATATAGATCAATTTCCTAATAATGAGGATTGCGAAGACTCCGACACCCTAGAAGAGTTAGGAGAGGAGACGCTAACTGCGAATCCGGAAGAACGACCCTTACTAGAAGAAAGTTCAGGGAGCGAAGGCTCGGAAGAAGAAGAAGGAGAAGATGAGAGTATATTAATGCACTTTACTGTAATAGGACACTAGGAGATCCTACAAATGTTCTAAGAAATAGCTAGGAGATACGAAGAAGCCTTTCCTTTAATAAACGGAAGAAGACTACTTTATAGAGAAAACTTCGACCGGATATTAAATTAGCTACGATCTATATTCTAATAATATCTACTTATATCTAACTAAGAAATCTATATAACGTAATCGATGGGGAAGCTGATCACCCCGCGAAGCTGATCATGAATTTCCGTCTTATCAACTTCAAGACGACCTTGTAGCCGCCACAATGATACAGTCGCTATCAGAATCGCTAGATATAGTCTCTAGAGCCTCTTTTTCAACTTCTTCAAATAATATGTCCTTAGCTCGCTGTTTAGCATTCTTATTTGGCTTCTTCTGAGCTGCTTCAAGCTCAGCTTGCTTTGCAATTTCGAGAACTTCTTGAGTGCTAAACACAAACTTGCTCTTAAGTGCTATTCTCTTCCCTTTTTTACGTTGCTTACGAGCTTGTAGAAGCAATTCAGCGTCTACAAGCCGCTTCCGGAGTAGAGCGTTCTCACTTTGGGCTGTTTCAAGCGCATAGGTTATCCGCTTTGTATAGCGCTTTGCAGGTAAGAGGAGCGGCTGCTTTTTATTAAGCTCAGAGTGCAGGAGAGCATTAGCTATACGTAATTCAGTACCATCTGGCGGTGAGCTATTGAGAAGCAATAGATCTAGCGGGTACGAGACCTGCTCTTGAGGCTGAGGAGGTAGTGCTTGCTGTGACTGCTTAATCTTATTAAAGACTTAGATCGGGCTTAAGGGCCAAAGGCCAGTTGCTTTCTAGCCGCTTTGAATGTTTGCTTATATAATCGCTTTCTCTCGCGCGCGGATGTAAGCCTTAGTCCATTCGACTCGTGATTGGCGACCCGGGTCAAGGCTGGTGACCTTGTCAGTCTCAGCGGTAAGCGCCTTCTTCAGCGGCGAGAATATGCTAACATCGAGTGGCTGTAGCACGTGCGAGCAATGCGGCGGTAAGATAAGGATATCTATCGCATTATCTATATAGAATGCAATAAGATCTGCAGTAATATGACTGCTATGGCCATCCATAGTAAGCAACCGGCGCTCCTTAAGTCTTGCTGGTCGTGTATAAGGCTCAAATAAAGTTCGAATCCACTTAAAGGTATGGCTATTTGATGTCCAGCCGCTGTTACTTGTACTAAATCGCCAATCTAGCGGCGTACCGGCGGGTATCCAGCTCGTATTCGTATATTCGGCTTTGAATATTAGAAGCGGCGGGATTGCGTAGCCAGCAGCGCTTATACACTCAATCGCAGTTATCCACTCTTGACGCCCTTTGATCACCTTCCAGCTTGACTTCTCGCGAATATTAACCAATGCTCTTAATAACTGGCTAGCACCGACTGCAAAGCCTGACTCGTCCATATTATAAATATGATCAGGCGGGTACTGGTGTTGGATATAGAGGTCCGTAACTGCGTCAAACCAGCTCTGAATAGTCGAGTTATTAAGAGCAGTGTATCGAGCGCTCTCAATCTGTCGCGTCTAGACGCCCTGTATCTCAGGATGTCGTGTACGAAAGCGATCTAGCCAGCGCTTGCTAATAGGGCGCCGGTAAGGCGCTTGCTTGGAGAGCTGGTAGCGCTGGCTGCGGATAGTCTCGGCCATCTCAAGAGCTAACGCTGGTGATGCAGGGTATCCAGTACGTGTAAGCTGAGTGATCCATTTTATAAGAGTGCTCTCTTCAGCGCTTGAGAGAAGCTGCTCAGATTTGTGCGCGTTACGTCGCGAAGTAGTACCAGCTATGCGGGAGTGTAAGGTTGAATAAGGCATTGAAAATGCGCGTGCAGTAGCTCGAATTGAGGAATAGCGCTTAGCCTCAAATGCAGCAATGGCTTCTTCAATATTAGATTCAGAATACGCGTGAGAATCGCGTATAGACACATCCATTGTAGATGGCAGAGGGCTAGAATGTAGATAAGACGGAAGTTCGTGATCAGCTTCGCGGGGTGATCAGCTTCCCCATCGATTACGTTAAGAAAGTTCATCTAGGAACGACTACCTATCGGAAGTATGTTCCTCCTAGGAGGATATATCGCCCTAGACAGGACCTTTATTCTACAAAGAATAAAGGGCTTAATAATGCAGGTTAAGGAACAACTCGATAGGATATAGGATATCTAACGATAGAGGCAAACTATCGACTGCAATACTACCGGACCTAAGAAGGTAAAGGAAGAGCGAGAGAGGCTTAATATAAACCGACGCTATAAGATTAAGGAACGATATAATATATTAGAAAGACACCTCGTATCTATAGTATACAAATAGTAAGAACTTATTAGAGATCTTTCAAAAAACTAGATAATCCTGGAGATAGGAGCGATCGATAGGAAGTTAACAATATATAAGCTCTAGTATTATTAGTACTAGTATTCCGTACTAAAATACGAATAGATAGTAATATAGATACCTATACTATAATCGACTCTAGAGCTAGTAGGAACTTTATATCGAAGAGGCTCGTCGATAGATATAGGATCGTAACCTATAAGAAAAAGAAGGGGTATAAACTGATCGTAGTAGATAGATTACCCTTACCGGATATCGATAATAAGACGATACTATTATCGATAGCTATTTAGCAGTACTACGAGGAAGTTGTCTTAGATATAGTAGAAATAGCTAGATACAATATCGTACTAGGTACCCCTTAGCTGAAGCAGCACAACCTAATTATCGATTAGAAGATAGGAGTACTCAATTTCAGGAGATGCAACTACGTAGTCGACATTAATCCTACGCGCTAACAGAAGACGATAGTAGATAAGATAAGGGAATTAAACGGAGTACAAGACTCTAATTCTAGATCGAACTAGAGGTTTCAAAGAAACCCTACCTCCGCGGACACTGCTAAGGGTCTAGCAGGTCAACAAGCGAGAGTTAGAAGTAGAAGTTACGCCCTACTTAGATACCCCGAAGAGTATAAGGAATACGCGCAGCTCTTTAAGGATGTAAGGGGTGTCCAGCCACACTACCAGGGAGTAGCTAGCAAGACGGGTTTTTGGCAGCGTGAAGGGACACAGGTGTAGTAGAGGCAATACAGGTAGTTATACGTCTGATACAATCAATTGATACAATTAATTGATACAATCAATAATCCATGAAAAGGATCAAGTGCGCTGCGCATGTTAAGCGCACCTTAATCCTATGCCAAGCTCATATAAGGCATAATTCATATCACGTAGGGATTTGCTACTCTGTTGTGCAGTAACACCTCACAGACGCTTCCCCTCCAGGCTGTCGTCCTCGGCAGTAGTAGAACCTCGTTAAACCCCTAGCAAAAACCTCGTAAGGAAAAGAAACCTAGGGGAAGAGTGCCCACCTGCTCCGATTCATAAGCGCGATATATACGCCTATTATACGATAAACCTGTAGGTATTATACGCGAGTCCGTCGAGTCTTTATATAAGATGTATAGGCAACGTTTTGCATATTTTGTATCGTATATTGTTCCTGTTTTGTCGCGTTACACCGTATTACTAGGTAGTCCTACATAGTAACCGGTATGTTTGTTTGCTAAGCAACGTAGTTGCAACACATCTTTTACGCTTACGTACCGCGTATGTTACACTCTAGTGACTTTCGTATTCCTTTATTTCGCCCCGACTATAATATCAATACTATAGTAGTCTACACCCTTCCTAAATACATTGGCAAGTCTTAGCGTGATGTAGCGTTGTTCACCTTCAGCGCAGCTGATGCGCGTAAGGACACGCCCGCGCCTAGCGTAAGTACGTATTTATACTGCTTTGTTAATATCGCGAAGAGTAGGAGGGCATACTATAAGCCCTAGAACAATCGTTACGGGTATTGCGCTACTAGATACTACGAGTGCGTTCCGGTATATACTATTTCTATAATGTTTTCCGAGCGGGTATAGCGCTAACGCTGCGCAGCTTCCGGCTAAGTTCTACGGGCGTTATAAACGTCTATACTAACGCTACGATGCGTACGCAGCTGCAGTTTCCAGATCAATTAGGCCTAGAGAGAGCGGGACCGTAGCGAGAACGGGTATCCTACTAGCGCAGGCCCAGAAAAGCGCAACCGCTGAGCTTGATGTACGCAAGCGTTAGGCTGCGAAAGATAGCGTTGTACTAGGTAGTAGGTTAAAGCTAAGGTTAGAGGCCGACTTTCTTGCCCTCATCTTGGAGCAGAGCCGTTGTCAAGCTACTGCGTTAGAGCAGCTAGCGTCGTCCGTATCTCGTATAGTAAGTGCGCATACTGTGCGCATATGCAGCTCGTTAATCGAATTGCAGGTTAATCATCTTGCTAGTCCCGTTTTCGGTCCTAGCGACGGAGGGTCCTCAGAGCAAGAAACCATTGTCTAAACGCCTAAGAAAACCCGGGGCAAGCAGCAGTCTCATACGCTACTCAAGTCTCTAGCGCTCGCCGCTACTAATGCGCCTGTCCCACGCACGCCACGCGCACGCCGCGCGACCGTATGGAGTACGAGCGAAGATGAAGGACTTAATGCTAGCGCCGAGATAAACCGTGTGGCCGGGCTGGTAAAGAGCTATCGTAAGCGTATGCGAACCCTATCGGGGGGCGGTTTGAGTGCAAGACGCAAGCGCGTCTCGCGCAATCGCCTTTCGTCTTCTTCATCGTCCGATATAAGTGCAGACCCCGCTTCCGACGGCCTAGGCGGTAATATAACTGATAATGAAGTAGATAGTAGTGAATGTGTGCCTACTATCAGTAGTGTAGAGACCGGGAGCGAATAAAAGGCGCTATTAGTGCGCACATCCGGCGACGTAGCTATATAATAATCCTGTTAGGATACCCGAGTTTGTAGTATAATATAAGGCCCTATTACCTCTTCCTTGTTTAGAATTCTTGTAGTAGTTCATCCATATTCTCAAACTCGGATATAGGAACCTAACTGTCCTAGTTAGGGCTGTACCCTTTCCAGTGTAGGAGGTACTCCTGTTTGCCGCGTTTAGTGCGCTGCTTGAGAATCTGCTCTACCTACTATACTTCGGTACCGTCTTCAGCAAGGTTAGGTTCCGCGGTGTTATTACCTATCTACTTAGGACGAGACCTGTAAGGTTTTAGTAGGGAAACATGAAATACATTGTGTATACGGTATTTAAGTAGGAGGCGTATGCGGTAAGCTTGCGCTCTAACTGCTTCAACCACTACAAATAGTCCGATATACTTCTCTAAGAGCTTCTTGCTTAGCTGCTGTAGCTTAAGGTTCTTTACGCTCAACAACATATACTCTCCTAGCTTATATACTATAGGCGTATATTTGGCGTTGTAAACTCTCTACTAGTAGGCCTAGGTATCTTGCACTCGCTTTTCTAGCATCTCGCGTGCTTACCTTATACGTTCAACTCGCTCAACCGCTATAGGTACCTCCCCCTTAAGCCGACTGTCCTCAGGCGGGTGGAATAGTCTAGGGTGCTTCCTATAGACTACGAGGAAGGGTGTTAACCCTATAGAAGAGTGAACCGAGTTGTTGTACGCAAATTTGGCGGTAGCTAAAAGGCTAGCCCAATTGTCTTGCTCCTCTGAGCAGAAAATGCGGAGATATTGCTCCAAGACTTGGTTTTGATGCTTAGTCTAACTATCTGTTTGCGGATAGAAGGTAGTGCTAAGCCTGCACTTTATCTATGTCTAGTAACAGACTTCCGTCCAGAACGCTGAAGTGAAGACGGACCTATGGTTACTAACTATACCTTTTAGCGTCCTAAACCTACAGATTACGTTTTGAAAAAACGCGTCCGTAAGGTCTCTTACATCCTAAGATTTCTTCGCTAGGATATAAAGCGCTATTTTCGAGTAGCGGTCGACGATTATAAGGATCGTATTATATACGTACTCGTTACATTTTGAAGGCAGCAAGCCTATAACAAAGTCTATAGACAATTCTTCCTATACGTTATTAGGGATTAGTAGCGATGCTAGCTAGCTATACGGCATATATCTAGGTGCTTTAGCCCTCTAGTAAATTGCATACGTTCTTATATATAAACGGATACTTTATTCAAAATTATTCCAGTAGTAGCTACGGCTGATTAGCTCTTGCGTTCGAGCTGCGCTAAAGTAGCCTACTATCTTAGAATTGTAGTATTGAAGTAAAACTTCCTGCTTAATGCTTTCTGCATTATCCGGGATGAATAATCGGCCTAAGTGCTAAGCTAGTCCCGTCGAATCAATACTCCAAACTGGAGACCTCCCGCTATGAGTCTTGCGCATTCCCTAAGCTACGCGGACGCGTATACTGCGTACAAAGGGGTTAACCTTCTATAGAGCTAGCAGCGTACGAGCTAGTGCGCCGTCGTCATCTCGTACAGTTTCGCTAGCGAGCAATACTCTCGCTACTTAGCGTTGTACGTACTGTGTGCACCTAGTAGCACTAGCAGCAGGGTCCGGCACCGCCGCGCTGCGTATGCTCTCGATAGGCGCTTCGCCTTCGATATCCAAGCTCTGCTTAGTCGTAGATCCTATCGCTCTACTCGCTATACAAACCCTGGCAATCTCAGTATGCACCTCTCCGGGTAGCTGGATTTCGCCTGCTAGCCTCAATCTTTGCTAGAGGGTAGATAGCAAAGTGCGTACTGCACTATTTTCTGTAAAGTAGTTAGGCCTTCGAGAAGGTCTATCCGCCGGGTTCAACTTGCCTATACAGTAGTAGATCTCAAAATCGAAGCCTATAAGAAAAGTTGCCTATCGCGCTTAGCGCGGGTTCAACTTTTGCACAGCGCTTATACTACGCAGATTATTATAATTAGTATATATCTGAATAGTATACTAGCTTCCTTTAAGATAGTGTCTCCATTCCTTGAAGCAGTATACTACAGCAAGTAGCTCTTAGTCGTATACTTCGTAGTTTCGTTCCGCCGGTTGCATCTTCCTAGATAGGAATGCTACCGGATGCTATTGGCTATCTGCAAATAGCTAGTTCATAATCCCGGCAAGGCCATATTAGGAGGCATCGGTTTCCAACCTAATAAGTAGTATAGGGTCGAAGTGGTGCAGGATAGGCGCACCCGTAAAGTATGTCTTCAGCTTTTCAAAGGAGGTTTAGGCCGCGTCCGACCACAACTAGTCTCTATCCTGCTTCAGTAGATCCGTTAGTAGGATTATTACCGTCGCGTAATGTGCGATAAACCTATAGTAGAAGTTCGTAAATCCTAGGAACGATTGGACTTCCTTTACCGTAGTAGGCGTAGGCCAAGACGTAATAGTCTCAATTTTAGATAGGTCTAGTTTAATACCCTAGGTTCTAATAATGAATCTAAGAAAGGAAACTTGTCTTGCCGTAAAGGTACACTTCTTCAGGCTTAAGAATAATTAGTGCTGTCGGAGCCGAGCAAGTATTGCGCGTACAGTACGCCAATGCTGCTCAATATCCTCGTCATGAGTATAAATAAGGATATTATCTAAGTATACTATGCAAACGTCGTCTAGTAAATCAGCTAGGGCGCGATTAATGTAAGCTTAGAACGTAGCAGGAGCATTAGTTAACCCGAAAGGCATAACCCTATATTCGAAATGTTCATAGCGGGTCCGGAAGGCGGTCTTCTACTTATCGCCTGAACGGATACGTATACGATAATAAGCATCCTTTAGGTCTAAGGTCGTAAAGTAGCGCGCGCCTCTTATATAGTCTAATGTCTTATTAACTAAAGGGAGCGCACATCGGTCCTTTATAGTGATGGAGTTAAGCGCTTAGTAGTCGACGCAAAGGCGGAGGGTGCTATCCTTCTTAGGTACAAAGAGGATCGGTGCTCCGGCAGGACTGGTACTGTAGCGGATTAAGCCTTTAGCAAGGGCGTCGTCAAGATAAGTGCGGAGCACTTGGAGCTTACGTTCAGAGAGGGCGTAGAGCGGGCTATACGGCGGCTCCTTGCCGTCTTAAATGTTGATAGCGTGATCTGTTACGCGATTAGGCGGAAGGACCGCATCCTTCGGTAGGTTACTAACGTCGTCGTACTTACGTAAGGCGTCGGGCATGCGAAGGTCCTATGCCTCGTCTGCGCTCTAGACTAAAGCAATACGATTTCTTAAGTAAGAATTCCAGTGCAGTATCCTAATGAAATGGATCTGTTCAGGCGCTGCCTCCAATTCTTCTAGACTAATAAACTCGATACGGGTCTTGTTTGAGATGCCCTAGCGCCACGTCTGGCTGCCGCAAGCAATCTCAATATCGCCTGCTATAAGATCAGGGTTCCCTAGTAGGATTTCTGGGCCACTCTTATCAACCCTATAAGCAATTATATCAATCTCTCGAGTCGCACTATAGTCGTCGGTAAGGCGCAGTCGCAGCTTATATACGCTATAAGGAGTGTCCAGATTGGACCTATATGTCGACAGGGTCGGGGCTTAGAGGTGGCTTCTCCTGAGTCCTAGCTGGGCTACAAGCTCTTAACCGACAAGGCTAACTGCCGCTCCGTAATCTAGGGTAACTCGGATAGGGCAGACCTTATCTAGGTTATAAATCACGTTGCACCTTTACGTAATGCTCGGCACAACTTCGACTCTCTTACGCCTCGTAGTCGCTGAACTCTCTACGAGGCCAATCCTTTTCCCGGCCCGCGGATAGGGAGGCGGTTTGGATTAAGCGACCGGGGTTTCCCTTTGCCTTCTAGGAGGCTTAGGGAGTCGGGCTTTTTATATCCTAGTTTATTGCAGTAGTAGCAGCGGATAACTGGATATCTGTCTCTCGGTCTTGTCGCGTTTTTCCCGCTATCTTAACGTATATTCTGCAAAGGATGCCGAAAACTGTCCCTATTATCCTTCTTTTTCCCTCTATTGCGATCTTTATTACGTATGTAGTACGCACCCGGGGCGCTTGACCTGCTCAGGTTTCGCTCTAAGGTGGAGGCTAGTACGACAAGTTCTTCTCGAGTCGCTAGTACAACGTAGAAATTGGTAACTGCGCGCTATATCTCCGGTCGGAGCTTCGAGTATAAATGTTGTACTCGATAGGCCTCTAAATATAGAGGGAGGTCCGACTCTAAAATCTCGAGGTAAGTAGCAAAAGCTCTTACTGTCTGATCTGGCCGTTGAAGGGCCCTTTAGTGCTTTGTAGCCGCCTTAAGGCCTCGATTAATAGGATCCGCGAGTTAATCTTTAGTAAAACTGCAGAATTCCGTCTATATTGGATTGTATATAGGCCGCATACGTTCCTACTGCGTATATTAGGCGTCGCGCGGGTCGCACTATAGGAATTGCATTGCCTACATAACCTTATCTTTCTTGTTAGGAAAGTTCTCTAAAGTAAGGTCAAAGGTATTCTCGTATACGCGTATAAATTCGCAGTGTGTACGTAGGGAAGAGCCCGAATATAGTTCTAGGTCCCTTAGGCGAAGTGTACGTTTTGTTAGATACGCGTATTGCGACCCAGATGCGCCCTTCTTGCGACCCGACGCACTGCTTGCATCTGAGGTGTGCGTATTCCTCTCGCTACTGCCGTTATCTTAGTCGTTTCCGACATCTGATGCAGTCTTCCGTTTGAGGAGGGCGCATTTATCCTCGATTCTTTATAGTTCTCGCTCTTTTACGAGACGGTCGCGCTTCTCTCGTGCGCGTTGCAGGTGCTTATTAAGCGTCTTAGCTACAAGTTGTTCGCGTTCCTCTAAGCTTTTCTCGTTTATAGGGACCGGTAAGGTTGTAGTGATATTGTTACTTATACTACACTTATGTCCTAACGGGCCACTAACCAAAGGGAGATGGATTATACTATAAGGGGTATCCAGCCACACTACCAGGGAGTAGCTAGCAAGACGGGTTTTTGGCAGCGTAAAGGGACACAGGTGTAGTAGAGGCAATACAGGTAGTTATACGTCTGATACAATCAATTGATACAATCAATAATCTATAAAAAGGATTAAGTGCGCTGCGCATATTAAGCGCACCTTAATCCTATGCCAAGCTCATGTGAGGCATAATTCATATTACGTGGGGATTTGCTGCTCTGTTGTGCAGTAACACCTCACAAATATCGTAATTCTATTCTACCGGCGTTATTTTCTTAGAATAGCAAGCTATAGGATGTCTCTTTCCTTCATATTCTTATATAAGGCATACGCCGATCGCGAGGTCCGAGGCGTCAGTTTCTATTTGCACTAGCTTAGTAGTGTCGAACATCTTAAGTATCGGTATATTGTACGAGGTTCGCTTAAGCTCTTCGAAAGCTTATTATTAAGGTTCTTCCTACTAAAATGCTGTTTCTTTTTTATAAAGCGTATAAGTAGCTCCGCGATCTTTAAATAGTTTCTTATAAACTTACGGTTGTAGTTTGCCAGTCCTAAGAAGGCTTATACTTCCTTAACTATTTTAGGTATTAGCTATTCTTATACTGCTCTTATTTTGTCCGGATCGATCTTAATACCGTTAGTTCCTATAATAAATCCTAAGAACTTAACCTCTTTCTTATGAAACTCGCACTTTTCCGGTACTACCTGTAGGTTCCGTTATTTTAGTTTATTAAATACGTTAGTAACGTCTTATATATACTATTATAAGGTTCCTATAGTGTAGACTAAGATGTCGTTAAGGTATGCGATAACTGTCTTATCGAGGAACTCTCTAAGGGTGTTTTTTATTAGTTCTTCGCAGGTTGCCGGTACGTTAGTAAGTCTAAAAGGTATTACGAGCGTTTCGAAGTGTTCGTATCGAATTTGAAATGCGGTTTTCCACTTATCTCCTTCGGCTATCCGGATTAGGTTATATACTAATCGTAGGTCGATGCTTGTGAACCACTGCGCTCGCGCTAATCGGTCTTAGAGTTCGTTAATATTCGGGAGTAGGTATTGATTCTTAATAGTTATAGTATTAAGTTTCCGATAGTCGACGTAAAGCTATAGCTTTCTATTCTTCTTTAGTACGAACAGAATTAGTACTCCTACTGGGGATTCTGATCGTCTTATAAATCCTTTAGTAAGGTTTTCGTCCAACTATTCTTTTAGAGCTTGAAGCTCTTTTTCTAATAGTGTATATATTAGTCCGAATATAGGTTCCTTCCCGGGTTAGAAGTTGATTCGGTAGTCCTACGGTTAGTGTTTAGGTAAGGCTTCTTTACTAACCTCTTCCTTAAAGAGCTGCGCGTATTCCTTATACTCTTTAGGGTATCTAAGTAGGGCGTAACTTCTACTTCTAACTCTCGCTTGTTGACCTACTAGACCCTTAGCAGTGTCCGCAGAGGTAGGGTTTCTTTGAAACCTCTAGTTTGATCTAGAATTAGAGTCTTATACTCCGTTTAATTCCCTTATCTTATCTACCGTCGTCCTCTATCGGCGTATAGGGTTAATGTCGACTACGTAGTCGCATCTCCTAAAGTCGAGTACTCCTATCTTCCAATCGATGATTAGGTTATGCTATTTCAGCTAAGGAGTGCCTAGTACGATATCGTATCTAGCTATTTCTACTATATCTAAGACAACTTCCTTATAGTACTGCTAAATAGCTATCGATAATAGTATCGTCTTATTATCGACGTCGGATAAGGGTAATCTATCTACCGCGATCAGTTTATACCCCTACTTTTTCTTATAGGTCGCGATCCTATATCTATTAACGAGCCTCTTTAATATGAAGTTCCTACTAGCTCTAGAGTCGATTATAGCGTAGGTATCTATATCGCTATTTATTCGTATTTAAGTGCAGAATACTAGTACCGATAATACTAGGGTTTGTATATTGTTAATTTCCTATCGATCGCTCCTATCTTTAGGATTATCTAGTTTTTTGAAAGATCTCCGATAAGTTCTTACTATTCGTATATTATAGATACAAGGTGTTTTTCTAATACGTTATATTATTCCTTAATTTTACGGTATTAGTTCTCGTTAAGCCTTTCTCATTCTTTCCTTACTTCTTCAGGTCCGGTAGTATTATAGTCGATAGTTCGCCTCTATCGTTAGATGTTCTATATCTTATTAAGTTGTTCCTTAATCTGTATTATTAAGCCCCTTATTCTTTATAGAACGAAGGTCCTATCTAGGGCGATATATCCTCCTAGGAGGAATATACTTCCGATAGGTAGTTATTCCTAGATAAACTTCCTTATATAGATTTCTTAGTTAGGTATAAGTAGGTATTACTATAATATAGATCGTAACTAGTCTAATATCCGGTCGAAGTTTTCTCCGTAAAGTAGTCTTCTTCCGTTTATTAAAGGAAAGGCTTCTTCGTATCTTCTAGCTATTTCGTAGAACATTTATAGGATCTCCTAGTATCCTGTTACGGTAAAGTGCATTAACATACTTTCCTCTTCTTCTTTCTCTTCTTCTTCCTCTTCCGAACCTTTGCTCTCCGAACTTTCTTCTAGTGAGGGTCGTTCTTCCGGATTCGCAGCTGGCGCCTCCTCTCCTAACTCTTCCGGGGTGTCGGAGTCTTCGTAATCCTCATTATTAGGAAATTGATCTATATTGAGTCTTTCAGTAATATTTAACTCTCTATTTCCGAGTTCGGATTCACTCTATAGATGTCCCTCCTATAGTAGTGTCTCCCTGCTTTTATTACATTTGTTTTCCTAAGAATAGTAACTATTATCCGACTCTTTAAGTATTATATCTAACTAGGTTTCTTTATATATTAGTACTTCCTTTTTAAGCCCTTCGATTCTCTAGTTAATTATAAGGATTCGATTATATAGTTCGGCGACTTATTCTCCGTATATATCCGCTTTCCGAAACTGTCCTTTTCTTCAGGCTTCTATACTTAAGGTTTGCTCTTAGCGTATTCGTATAAAGAGTAGGTTTCGGAGGTTCCTTAGGAGTTGTATTCGCTCCTCTACTTCTATTATACTGGTCCCTATTGTTATATTAAACTGTTATCGCTATACCTTGTTTTTCGAGCAATAGTTCTTCGCTATATAGCCCGTTTTGCTATAGGTATAGCACTTTAGTCCTTCTCGCTTTTTTATAGGGTTGTTTTTCCCTTTTTAGTCCGATCCTTTCTTAACCTTGTAGGTTACATCGAGTTCTATTGGATCGCCTTTATTAACCGGCGTATTCCCCTTCGCAGTCCAGCTCCGTCGGGGTATATACCCGGCGCTTCTCCTTACTCGAGTATCGTAGCGTCTTTCTATATTTCTCTCGTAAAGTTTATTATCAAGGTTAATAGCAGTTCTGATTAATTCGTCGAGGTCCTTGTTCGTTCTTCCGTCGCGTATTAGTTCATCTTTAACGCTGTCTTTTAGGCCTCGTCGGAACATAACTATTAAGGCGTTATCGTCCTATCTAGTAACCTAGGCATATTCTTAGAACTTAGCAGCGTATTCGCAGGCTAAGGTTTTTTAGGTTAGGTATTATATAATACGTATAGCGACTTCCTTACTGTTATAGATTCCGAAGATGGATTTAATAACTCTACTAAACTGTTTGAAATCCGCAAAGATCCCTTCTTCGTCCTCCTTCTAGTAGAGGTACTTATTAAGGTACGGTTTAATCCAGTACTGCGCCCTTCCCCGTAGGTATATTGTGGCGAACAGTGTCTTATTCCTAGTGATGTTATTGAATAAGAAGTACAAGTTCATTTGATTGAGCCAGTTACTAAGCTTGTAGCGATCTCCGTAATAGAAGTCTGGCTTAGCAATCTTAGACGCACTGTTGTTATCTAGGCGAGGGCGTGTGGGACCGCCTGCTTCACTAGGAGTGGGAGTCCTATGCATGCCTGAGTTACTCATTCTTGAGGGTGTTCAAAGTGTTATGACTGTTGGTGCTCGTTTGAAGAGGAGTGTCAAGGCAGCGAAGTTGAAGCAGAAGTTGTTATTCCAACCAATGAGATTAACAATTGAGTTGAACACGAAGTTGAAGCTTAAGGCTTCGCCTTCGATTCCTATATACTGTTCGTAACTTATATGATCACCCTGATCACTGTGATCACTGTGATCACTCCGAGGGTGATCCGGTGATCCTGGTGCTCATGGTGCTCGCTTCCGGATTGGTCCAACTTTCCAGCTTCCGCTCGCAGGACGGAGTTTCGGTAAACCTTCCTTGTTTGTCACGACCCGTAACACCTAACGCGGGGGATAAGGGCGCGGTCCGGACAAGGGCGTGGTCCGCGAATTGACCGAAATCACATTCACTATCTTCAACACACAATGCTTCTACCAAAACGTGTACAAATCAGTCCAAATGAAGGCAGTATACTGCTAGCAATATCAGCTTTCCAGTCAGGTTAATACGCTTCTATCTCAGTAGCTACAAAAGGCTACAATGTTCCTAAAACTACGCTTATCCGAAGAATCTATAGAGGAACTGCCCGAGAGGATTATACACCAACCAATAAGAAACTCTCCTGCACTGAGGAAGAGGTACTTGTTAAAGCTATCTTAAAGTTAGACGCTTAAGGTCTATTGCCTACTATCTCTCTTATAAGAGAAATAGCAGATACAATCTGCAGAGTAAGAGGTATACTTAGAGTTAGAGTTAAATAGGCAAACAACTTTGTTAGAAGGATACCAGTCTTAGATGTAAAGCTTAGAAGGATATATAAATGTTAAAGAAGGCTCTATAAGGATCTAAAGATCATTAGAGGCTAGTTTGCATTAGTGAAGAGCACTATTAACAAATATAGCATTCTCTTAGAAGATACCTACAACTTTAATGAAACTAGTTTCTAAATAGGGTAGATCTCAACTTCTATAGTTGTTATAGCAATAGATAGATAAGGCAGACTAAAGCAGATTAAGCCTACTAATACTAAATAGGTTATATTAATCTAAGGAGCATATGCGGATAGCTCCAGTATTCTACTATTCCTTATCTTCAAAGGAAAGGAACTTAACTAGACCTAGTTCTATTAAGGTCTCCCTTCAATATAGGCCTTCTTAGTAAGTCTAAATAGCTAGACTAGCAATAAGATTAGCCTTTAATAGATCTAATACTTTAAGAAGTATATAAGATCTAAAACAATTGGTAGTAAAAGGCTTCTTATCCTTAATAACTATAAAAGCTATACAACACCTGAATTTAGGGGCTTCTATAAAGATAAGGATATTATACTACTTTAGATGCTACCTTATTCCTTACACCTTCTTCAACTACTGGATATTAGCTGCTTTAGCCCTTTAAAACAAGCCTACTTAAAGCAGAATCAGAACCTTATTAAGAACTATATCTTCTATATTACAAAGGAAGACTTCCTTGCTTCCTTTTATATAGCCTTTGTTACTTCTTTTATAAAGAGCAACATCTAGGTAGGCTTTAGAGGCTCTAGCTTATACCCATTTGATCCAGAGGCTGTTTTATCACAACTGGAGCAAGTAGCAAGTTCTCCACCTCTAGACCTACCTCACTTATCCTAAGAATTATAGTATATAAAGACCCTAAGCAATACTAAAGAAGTAGCCAAATAGGCGACCTTGATTAAGAAGAGGCTTAAAAGGCATCAGAGCAGCTTACCAACTCCTATCTATAAAGCTCTTAGCCAGCTTGCAAAAGGTGCACAGGCTATGGGTACCTCAGCAGCTCTGATGCAGTTACAGATTACTACTCTACAACAGGCTAATAAGGCTCTGTATATACGTAGAAAGAGGAAGAGGAAGGCTATCCGGTCAGATCATGCTTTATCAGTTAGTGAGGGCTAAGCTATGGTTGATCAAAACCATATTGAAGCAGAAGTAAGGGAGGAGATGCCAAGGCCAAAGAGGAGGGCATCAAAATGTAGTAGATGTAGTGAAGAAGGTCACACCGTCAGAACATATAGGATTGGAGAGTAGATACTAATAAATAATATGTTTCAATTTCAAGTTATTTGAGCAAGTGGTTGTTAAGACAGTGACTAAAGCATGCTAGTAACTTGAAATTGCTGGACCACGCCCTTGTCCGGACCGCGCCCTTATCCCCCGCGTTAGCTTCTTCAGTGCTGACATAACGTAATTTCCCCATTACCGACGCACCCCGCTTATCGACGCACCAAATTTCATCTCATCTACTTCAAGACGACCTTGTAGCTGCCACAAAAATGCAGTCGTCATCAGAATCGCTAGATACAGTCTCAATAGCCTCTTCTTAAAGATTTTCAATTGATATAGTATTAGCTTGCTGTATTGCTTTCTTCTTTAGCTTCTTCTTTGCTGCTTTAAGCTTAGCTTATATCGCAATTTTAAGAACTTCTTAAGTACTAAACACAAACTTACCCTTAAGTACTATTCTCTTCCCCTTTTTATATTGCTTACGAGCTTATAGAAGCGATTCAGCATCTATAAGCCGCTTCCGGAGTAGAGCATTCTCACTTTAAGCTGTTTCAAGTGTACGGGTTATCCGCTTTATATACCGCTTAGTAGGTAAAAGAAGCGGCTACTCTTTGTCTAACTCAGAGTATAAGAGGGCATTAGCTTCGCGTAGTTCAGTACTATCTAGTAGTAAGCTTTATAAAAGCGATAGATCTAGCGGATGTAATACCTGCTCTTAAGGCTGAAGAGGTAGTGCTTATAGTGTCTATAGAAGTTTATAAAGGACTTGAATTAGGCTTAAGGGCTAGAGACCAGTTGCTCTCTAGCTACTTTAGATATTCGCTTGCGTAATCGCTTTCTCTCTTATACGGATATAAGCCTCAGTCTATTCGACTCGTAATTGGCGACCTAGGTTAAGGCTAGTGACCTTGTCGGTCTCAGTAGCAAGCGCCTTCTTTAGCGGCGAGAATATACTAACATTAAGCGGCTATAGTATATACGAGCAGTACGGCGGTAAGATAAAGATATCTATCGCATTATCTATACAGAATGCGATAAGATCTGCAGTAATATAACTGCTGTAGCTATCTATAGTAAGCAGCCGACGCTCTTTAAGGCTTACTAGCCTTATACAAAGCTTAAATACAGTTCGAATCCATTTAAAGGCATAGCTATTTAATGTCCAGCTACTATTACTTATACTAAATCGCCAATCTAGCGGTGCGCTGGTAGGTATCCAGCTCGTATTTGTATACTCAGCTTTGAATATCAGAAGCGGCGGAATTGCAAAGCTAGTAGCGCTTACGTATTTAATAGCAGTTATCCACTCTTAACACCCTTTGATCACCTTCTAGCTTAACTTCTTACGAATATTAACTAATACTCTTGATAATTAACTTGTACGAACTGCAAAGCCTAACTCGTCTATATTATAGATCCGTTTAGATAGGTACTAGTATTAGATGTAAAGGTCTATAACTACATCAAACTAGCCTTATACAGTCGCATTGTTAAGAGCAGTATATCGAGCGCTCTTAATCTGTCGTATCTAGGCACTTTTAATTTTAGGATACCGTTTACGAAAGCGTTCTAGCTACTACTTGCTAATAGGACGGTAGAGACGTAGCTGCTATAAGAGCTAGTAGCGCTAGCGGCGGATAGTCTTAGCTATCTTAAGGGCCAGTACTGGTGACGCTGGGTATCCAGTCCGTATAAGCTAGGTGATCCATTTTAGAAGCGTCTTCTCTTCAGCGCTTAAGAGGATTTAACGATATTTGTAAGAGTTAGAGCGTAAAGTACGCCTATCTATTCTATGTCGAAGAGTAGCCTTAGGAATTGAAAACGCGCTTGCGGTTGCTCGAATAGAGAGATATTGCTTAGCTTGAAGGCAGTGATAGCCTCTTGAATATTTGATTTAGAAAACGCGTAAGAATCGCGTATAGACACGTCCATTACAAGTAGCAGAACAGTAGAAGAAGATGAGACCGAAATTTGGTGCGTCGGTAAGCGGGATGCGTCGGTAATGGGGAAATTACGTTATGGAAAACAGTGGGATCTGCAAGGTACTGGCTAAGCCTTCCAAGTACAAAGGCAATATCTGGTCGTGTTAATATCCCAAGATATATCCAGCTACTAACTCCTTCCTGATATTCTGTCTTGCTAGTTCTTTGATCAGATAGTCTTGTTGGTCTGAGGTTGTTATAAGAATCTATAGGTGACTTAGTAGGCTGGGCAGTGTCTTTCTTTAACGTAATTTCCCCATTACCGACGCACCCCGCTTACCGACGCACCAAATTTCGGTCTCATCTTCTTCTACTGTTCTGCTACTTGTAATGGACGTGTCTATACGCGATTCTTACGCGTTTTCTGAATCAACTATTCAAGAGGCTATCACTGCCTTTCAAGCTAAGCGATATCTCTCTATTTGAGCAACCGCAAGCGCGTTTTCAATTCCTAAGGCTACTCTTCGACATAGAATAGATAGGCGTGCTTTACGCTCTAACTCTTACGAATATCGTTAAATCCTCTCAAGCGCTGAAGAGAAGACGCTTCTAAAATGGATCACCCAGCTCATACGGACTGGATACCCAGCGTCGCCAGCACTGGCCCTTAAGATGGCTAAGACTATCCGCCGCCAGCGCTACTAGCTCTTATAGCAGCTACGTCTCTACCGTCCTATTAGCAAGCGGTAGCTAGAACGCTTTCGTAAACGGTATCCTGAAATTAAAGGTACCTGGACACGACAGATTAAGAGCGCTCGATATACTGCTCTTAACAATGCGACTGTATAAGGCTAGTTTGACGTAGTTATAGACCTTTACATCCAATACTAGTACCTACCTAAACGGATCTATAATATAGACGAGTTAGGCTTTGCAGTTGGTGCAAGTTAATTATTAAGAGTATTAGTTAATATTCGTAAGAAGTTAAGCTAGAAGGTAATTAAAGGGCGTTAAGAGTGGATAACTGCTATTGAATGCGTAAGCGCTACTAGCTTTGCAATTCCGCCGCTTCTGATATTCAAAGCTAAGCATACAAATACGAGCTAGATACCCGCCAGCGCACCGCTGGATTGGCGATTTAGTATAAGTAATAGCGGCTAGATATCAAATAGCTATGCCTTTAAATGGATTCGAACTGTATTTGAGCCTTATATAAGGCTAGTAAGCCTTAAAGAGCGTCGGCTGCTTACTATAGATAGCTATAGCAGTTATATTACTGCAGATCTTATCGCATTCTATATAGATAATGCGATAGATATCCTTATCTTACTGCCGCACTGCTCGTACGTACTATAGCCGCTTAATGTTAGCATATTCTCGCTGCTGAAGAAGGCGCTTACTACTGAAACTAACAAGGTCACTAGCCTTAACCTAGGTCGCTAATCACGAGTCGAATGGACTGAGGCTTATATCCGTATAAGAGAGAAAGCGATTACGCAAGTGAATATCCAAAGTGGCTAGAGAGTAACTAGTCTCTAGCCCTTAAGCCCAATTTAAGTCCTTTATAAACTTCTATAGATACTACAAGCACTACCTCTTCAGCCTTAAGAGCAGGCATTATACCCGCTAGATCTATCGCTTTTACAAAGCTTACTACTAGATAGTACTGAACTACGCGAAGCTAATACCCTCTTATACTCTAAGTTAGATAAAGAGCAGCCGCTTCTTTCACCTACTAAGCGGTATATAAAGCGGATAACCCGTACACTTAAAACAGCCTAAAGTGAGAATGCTCTACTCCGGAAGCGGCTTATAGATGCTAAATCGCTTCTATAAGCTCGTAAGCAACGTAAAAAGGGGAAGAGAATAGCACTTAAGGGCAAGTTTGTATTTAGTACTTAAGAAGTTCTTAAAATTGCGATATAAGCTAAGCTTCAAGCAGCAAAGAAGAAGCTAAAGAAGAAAGCAATACAGTAAGCTAATACTATATTAATTGAAAATGTTCAAGAAGAGACTATTGAGACTGTATCTAGCGATTCTGATGACGACTGCATTTTTGTAGCAGCTACAAGGTCGTCTTGAAGTAGATGAGATGAAATTTGGTGCGTCGGTAAGCGGGGTGCGTCGGTAATGGGGAAATTACGTTATATGGAGTCTGTTAAGGACATCGTTAACATAATGAGTCTGATCTAGCCTTAGTGTCCCCTTTTCTCTATCCCTTATGACTCTCATACTAAGGATCTTCGGAGCCTCTCTAAGGTCCTTAATTTTGAAGATGCTCCTAAATGTATCCTTAAACTACTTAATATGCTTAAGGTCTTTTCTAGCAATAGTAATGTTATTAATATATACTAGGATGATTAGGTCCCTCTATAGGAGGGTAAGGAGGCATAAGTCTGCCTCACTTTGAACAAATCCGATCTAGAGGAGTTCAGAAATGCATTTCTAGTGCTAATCTCTTGCAGCCTGCTTTAGCCTATAAAGACTCCTTTAGATATAGAGTACTTATCTAGGAGAAACCTCTACTCTAGGAGGTGCTGTTATATAGATATCCTCTTTTAATATTAACTCTATAAAGATATTGTTGATATCTACCTAATAGCATTCTAGGTCCTCTAGATACATAATAGCTATTAGTATTCTAAGGGTATTATACCTTACTGTTAGAGTAAAGGTATCTTCAAAATCCACTCTATATTTCTAAGAGAAGCCTCTTACAACAAGTCTCGCTTTAAACTTGTTTATTAAGCTATTAGTATTATATTTAACATTAAATACCTATTTAGATAACACTAGGTTAGCACCTTCTAGTAGGACAGTTAGGACCTATATCTTATTAGCTACTAAGGCCGAAACCTCCCTCTAGATAGCTTCCGTCCATATATAGCCCTACCGAGGGTCATTTACAGCCTTATAGAATTCTTTAGGCTTAGGGACCTTAGTAGTGTTATCCGCTTCTGCTCCTATAAATGCCTACTTAATTAGCTAGGTTGGATCTATATCCATAAATGTCTTATCCTCAACTAGGGCATTACATGCTCTGAGTATCTTAGCATCTAGTTCCTCAGGTTCATCCCCTAATTCCTGTCTCCCTCTCTTCCTTCCTATACGCCGTTGAGGAACTTAAGATGGTTCAGGTGTTGATTAGTTATCCTACTAAGGTTTTAGTAATAGTAGGTTGTCCTGCTAAGGTTCTTATAATAGTAGGTAGTCCTGCTAAGCTTCTGCACTCTCTATAGGATGAGTATCTTTTACTTTGATCTCAATATAAGGAAGGACCGTTCTAGTCACTTCTGGTTGTGCTAGCTAAGACAGCTTTATTAGTAGTCTACCTAGTGGATTTCTGATTAGTATAGCATTCGATATTAAGAGGATAGGAATGCTAAGGTCAATATCTCCCCCTTTCTTATACTCTAAATATCTCAGGTTGTAGACTGTAATGATCGCTTTCTTATTAGGTGCCTACATCTTGAAGTTCTTAGTAGTCCCTTCAATATATCCTATAAACACCCCCACTCTACCTCTATCTATAAGCTTGTCTTTCCTACTGAAAGTAGGGAGAGACTTAGGGTTTATATAGGTATAGCATTTGCAGCCCTATATACGGATATAGTCAATTGTTGGCTTCACACCTGTCTATACTTCCTTAGGAGTAATAATCTAGCTATTAATTTCCGGTCCAATTGCAGTCCTATTCAGAATATAGACTGCTGCTTGCAGTGCTTTAGGCCAGAATTTATTAGGCATGCCTAAATCCTTTAGAAGAGCTCTTATATTATTTTTATACGTCTGAATAGCCCTCTCTATAACCCCATTTTAGATAGAGTTATAGACTTCTATCGGATTAAAGGCAATACTAAATTCCTTTTCCTAAGTTTTAATTAGCCTAACTAGTTCCCTTGCACTATTAGACCTTATAGCCTTAAGCTTAAGGCCAGTCTCTAGCTCTACCATTTTCTTCTACTAGTTAAGGGCCTTAGGTGCCTAGTCTCTTGAAACTAATAAGAATAGCTAGTGTTTCCTAGAATAGCTGTCTACTATTAGAAGAAAATACCAATTTCCTTCTCTTAAGGTGTCTAAGGGCCTATATATATCAATTGAGACTAGTTCTAGGATACTAGATTTCCTTTCGGTAGTAGGTCCCCTCCTATTCCTGATCTTTGTAAGAGTATATACATAGTAAGGGCAGTCCTTATCTAGAAAAATTGGAATAGGCTGTTCTAGTGTAGTAACCTTATATAGAGACTGCAGTTTCTCAGCTCCTATATGTGCAAACCTTCTATAAAACAGGTTGAAGAGGGCTCTTTTCTTCTCTAGTGTATCTTGATCTAGTAAAGTTAACTGTTTAGTCCCCTTCAATTCTGGATCCAGTTCAACTTGTTCTAGATTAGCATTTATTGTATGAAGTGTTGCATCCTTTTTCTTAGTAGTATACTAAGGAGGATCTAGCTGTTTTGCAATCTTGTTCAGTGTATATACACTATTATTCTTAGTAAAGATTAGCTAGGGAATAAAATCAGATAATACTATAGTGAATGAATCTGGCTTTATAAGGCTATAGAGGTTGTATTCTATATAGAGCTTCTTTCTAGAGATAAGATTTACTCTAAGTCTAGGAACAAGCAATACATCCAGTTCAATCCAGTTTTGGCTTTTATCTCCTATAACCGCTTTCCTATATAACGTAACTCCTGGCTTAGTCGATCACCCCGCTTAGTCGATCGCTTACCACCTGGCTTCCACCCTTCTAACGCGTCACTATCCTATAACAACGTGTTTCTACGCGATATGGACGCGTCTTCTGAGACTTCTATTTGTAATGCTATCACTGCATATTAGATAGGCGAATACACGTCGATCCGGAAGTGCGCTACCGCTTTTGGCGTCGCTTTCACTACGCTTCAAAATCGGCTGTCCGGACAGCCTTCTCGAAGAACAGGACATCAACACCGCCAAATTCTATCTCCTACCGAAGAACGGACCTTAGTACAATAGATAATACACGTTACCAATAGTGGCTTCTTAGTTAGCCCTGCCTTCGCTGTCGAGATAGCAGAAGAAATCCGCTATGGCTAGTACTAAATCTCGAGCGTTCTACCTTCCTACGAACGACCAATTAGTAAGAGATAGCTAGATCGCTTTAGAACGAGGCACCCGGAGATTAAGAGTGTTTGGACACGGAAGATAGAAAGCGCGCGGTATACGGCAGTTAGCCTCGACACCGTGAAGACATGGTTTGAGGCCGTAACAGAAACACGGCTCCAGCATCAACACTAGCTAGAGCACGTTTATAATATAGACGAGTCCGGCTTCGCTATCGGCGACAGTCAGTTATCGAGAGCCCTAATCAACGTCCGTGAGAACAGTAGTTGGAAGGTAATATAAGGCCGACAGGAATGGATAATAGCGATCGAGTGTATTAGCGCTGCTGGCACAGTTATCCCGCCGCTGATCATCTTCAAGGCTCAGAATACAAACACAGCCTGGATACTAGATAGAACACCCTTAAGTTGGCATTTCTCGACTAGCAACAGCGGCTGGACCTCTAATAGCCACGGCTTTTAGTAGATATCGAGGGTGTTCGAGCCTCTAACGCGACTAGAGGACCCCGGCGTGCACCGGCTTCTTGTTATAGATGGGCATAGTAGTCATATAACGGCTCGGTTTATCGCCTTCTGCATCGAACACTCTATTGAGCTTCTGATTCTTCTACCTTACACCTCTTACGTCCTTCAGCCTCTCGACGTTAGCGTGTTCTCGCCGTTGAAGCGCGCACTGGCTGCTAAAACCGACGCCCTATCGCGCCTTAGTCCTAGCCGAATACAGAGGGTTGAGTGGATAGAGGTATATATTTGAGCAAGAGCAAAGGCCTTTATATTACAAAACATTCTTAGTAGCTAGAAAGTGACTGGTCTCTGTCACAGGCAAGGCCTGTGCCAACTGGATTCAGCTTAACAGCTCATGAATCAGGGCTGAAGCCCAAGTGTGGGGTTATGACTCAGGGAGGAACACTATTTCTTCTGTGCAAATTCTGATCCTTTTGTGGCTCCTTGAGCCACCTCCTGTCTATAGGATACTTGGTGTAGTTCTATTAACTCTGAGAAATACCTTGTCTGCAGCTATATCCACTCTTACCTGCCTGCCTGCCTGCTACCTGTGACAGTCTCGAACCATTAAGTCCAATTACAGTGCTTAATAAGCTTCACCAGCCTTACCGTAGCGGGTCTTCTAATCCTCGCACACCAGGCCTATCTTCAAGCCTCGACCTATCGCTATTGAATAGCAGTCCACCGGAAGGTATAGAGCTCCGTAAAGCAAATGCAGTGTTCCTATCTCAGATTAAAGACAATACGGGCCTTTAAACACTAGCGAAGCGCTATACGGAACGTATAACTCGTACTTTTGAAACAATACAAAGTACGCTTATAATAATTCAAAAGCAATTAGCTGAATAACAAGAGCTTCTACAGAAGCGAAAGAACCGAACGACTAGTAAACGAATGAAGCTTAAAGAGCGTTTTATCTTTAGTACTGTAGAAGTCCTCTAAATTGCGAAGGAAGCAGAAGAAGCGACGGCAGCAAAGAAGGCTAGCAGGAAGCGGAAGGCAAGGCTAATTAGCCTAGAAATTGAAGACAAGGTAGAAGATCTTTTAAATAGTAACCCTAGCAATTCTAGTAGCGATTGCATTGTCGTAGCTAATACGCGGAGTGATAGAAGATAGCGGTGTGGTGGTGAAGTGATCGACTAAGCGGGGTGATCGACTAAGCCAGGAGTTACGTTACTAGAAAACTCTTATTATAGCAATCGGTATTTAATATAAGCTATTAACTTCGTTCTACCTATAGATAGACGGATAAACGGAACGAATGAACTAGACGCTTAAGGCGTACCTACGATACTACGTCAACTATATATAAGATAATTAGGTCTGCTTACTACTAATAGCTCAACTTGCACTCAATAATGCAAAAAGTAAGTCTATATAGTACATACTATTCTTTTCTAACTACGGAAAACACCCGAACCTCTTTTTAGAACTATACAATTACCTAAATGTATAAAGAGCTCTCGTCGCTTTAGAGGAAATGCGAAGTCTCTATAACGAACTCTATATATATATTAAAAAGACCTAATAAAAAATAATTACGAACGACTAATTAAAATAGGTACCTTAGCTTAAAATAGGAGATAGAGTATACCTACTTACGAAAAACCTAAGGACGAAAAGAAATTTAAAGAAACTAGATTATATTAAAGTCGGACTATTTTTAATCGAAGAATAGAGAGGACTAGTAAACTACTAACTAGCACTTTTAAAAGACGTAAAAATCCACCCTATATTCTACGTCTTATTATTAGAACTAGTAGATCCGGAAACACTATACTAAAAAACCTTCTATTATAAGGAAGAAGAGGAAAATAAGTTCGAGGTTAAAAAGATCCTAAAATAAAACGGTTAAAACTATCTTATTAAGTAGAAGGGATATTTAGACTTAGAAAATACGTAGGAACTATATATAAATCTCACGAACTGCTAGCTACTTCTAAAGAAGTTCTACTAAGATTAAAAGACTAATCGATTCTGTCGAGATTAGCCTACTAAGAGGGACTTATAATTAGGCGATCGTCGAAGGGCTAAGGGGAAAGAGTAGGGAGCTCCACCGCTACCGGCTCAGAAGAGGAAGCAAGCAGCGATCTTTCCTGCTCTTCAGCCTCTTCAATAGAAGCTAGCTCCTTATCGAAAGCGGCGCCTTCTTATCTCTTAGAAAAGCAAAGCTGTTTCTGAAGCCGATATATCCGAGCCTATTATATATAGATCTTCGTAAGTAGCGCTTCCTACTCTATACGAATCCTTACTAATAGTATTTCTTGCTCTTCAACTAACTTCTCTTCCTTATCCTCTACGCGCTCTAACTGCTCTTTTAGCTATAACCGTATCGAGCGGAGTTTATTAAACTCAGTATAAGTAACTATTAAGTCGCATTTTCGTATATAGCGAACGCACTCTATATATCGACTAGAGTAGAGATCTACCTTATAGTCGAGCTAGTAGGATTTGCAATAAGTATATAGGGTTAGCATTGTAATTCCGTTACGCTTAATATACTGAGTAAAGTGCTTCCGATAAACTGATAATAGCCGATAGTAATAGAGAGGTATTACAAAAGAAAGGTAATTACAGAAAAGGTGTTACTACGACGCTATATTAGCCTAAGACGGCGCTAACTAAAAAAGGGGATAGTGTTATAGGTTACAATAAATAAGGAAGGTTTACCGAAGCTCCACCCTACGAACGGTAGCTAGAAAGCTAGACCAATCAGGAAGCGAGCACTGTAATCACTATAATAACTAGATCACCCTTAGAGTGATCGCAGTAATCGCAGTAATTAGGGTGATTATACGAATTACGAGCAGTATATAGGAATCGAAGGTAGAAGCCTTAAGCTTCGACTTCGTATTTAACTCAGTTGTTAATCTTATTGGTTGGAATAACAACTTCTGCTTCAACTCCGCTGCCTTGACACTCATCTTCAAACGAGTACCAACCACGTGACTCCAGGTCATCTGATCATCACGTGACCGACAGTCATAACAATAACCTTATAATTACTATCGTATATAAGACAAGTAGGGGGCTTCTGAGTATATTGATAATTCTTGTATTCCTAGGGTTTTGGCCTTCTAGTATATATCACAGTATCTTAAGATTCTTAGTTGAACTCTGCCTCTTAGCTCTCTAGCAGGAGAAGAATCTGCTCTGGCGTATAGCCTACCCAGGCATTGATAGTGTGTTATGTCTCTGTTGGTCACGTGATGATCAGATGACCTTAGAGTCACGTGGTTGGTACTCGTTTGAAGAGGAGTGTCAAGGCAGCGAAGTGGAAGCAGAAGTTGTTATTCCAACCAATAAGATTAACAATTGAGTTGAACACGAAGTCGAAGCTTAAGGCTTCTACCTTCGATTCCTATATACTGCTCGTAATTCGTATGATCACCCTGATCACTGCGATCACTCCGAGGGTGATCCGGTGATCATGGTGATCACGGTGTTCGCTTCCTGATTGGTCCAGCTTTTCCCGCTGTCACTCATAAGGCGGGGCTTCGGTAAACCTTCCTTGTTTGTCACGACCCGTAACATAGTGCTCCTTATACTCCTATATACTAGTGGAAGTATAGTAAGCAGATGCTTAATCCTCTTAGATAGCTCTTTATAAGCCTTCTCTATAGGATCAATCTCAGCGATCTATCTACCGAATTTAGTAAGGTATACCTATACGCTTCTGATTCCTTATCTATCTTATATTCTGAAGTTGACATATTACTAAATATATGCTATTGCATCTGTAGAGAACTTCTTATTATATTTGTCCTTTAGGTATTCCTAAACCTTACTTGCTACTCTTAGCTCTTCTACCTTATCCTTATTATCCTGATTAAGGCAGAGGATTATATTGTACCTAGCCTTTCTATTATCCTTCCTCTACTAAGGATTATGCTGAGAATAGTTTATAGAATCTAGTGATCCTGCTTAAGAGGATATATCTGGTGTTGATAACAGAGTAGTCTGGTTCTCCACTGTCCAGTATACTCCTTCTCCTTCAAGGAAGTCCCTCATTATCTGAAACTATAATTGATAGTTGTCTCTTATTAGAATTAAAGCAGGTCTTTTAACATTGTCGTAGGTATTAGGCTCTATATTTGTAAAGGGAAATAGGTAACAGTTTCTTAATAAAACAGATAATAAGCTTTTTTGGCTATGCTCAAGCTGCTGCTGCTTTGTGCAAATAGCTAGGTCCTTTGTGGCTTACTTCCAGCACTTCAGCTGCTCTGTCCCTTCAGAGACCCTTCTACTACCTTTCTAGGGATAGATTATCGAAGAGGATAGCACAGGAGTAGACCTTCCTATCCGCCAAATATTCTATACTCTTTATATAAGGAGTTTGGCCTGTCCTCTTACTATAACACTCTCACTAGTGTTTTGGTGCAAACCCGGGCTCATAACCTATTAAAAGGTAGGTAACTCTTCAGAGTTCGATAGAAGCTTGAACGCTAGTGAGATGTAGAATATGTTATAGGAACCAACCGTAATCGATTAATTGATTAGAGAAAGGAAAGCTAACTAGACAGTATAGAACAAGTTGTCTTGCCAAGGCATCAAGTGCATGCCTCAGGCATCCTCCCACTGTCCTTCTGAACTGCCAACTCTCAACAGGAACCAATGTTGATGGATTGATTGATTGAAGGAGAGAAGGCTAGGTAGACAAGATGGAACGAGTCATCTTGCCAAGGCACTAAGTGCTTGCCTCAGGCACACTCCCACTGACCTTCTGAACTGCCAACTCTCAACACGATCAATTGTTCCGGTCGGGTTGCCCGAAATTAATCCGGTCTGACTGAACTGCATCGTGGGGGCTTGTTCCCCATCATGCAAGCAGGCCATCCTCTCCCTCGCTATTCCTTTCCTCATCCCATTCCTCATTTCATAGGATCCAGGCTAGTCTCTTCGACCAGCCAGCGGCTTTGTAACACTTGCTCAGCCTCCAATTACCAACATGCTACCTGAATTCTTGCAGAATAGTTACGCGCGCTACAAAGCAGATACCAATACATTTGCAACTTGGCTACTGGAGACAGCCAACAAATGCGGCTATCAACCACCTGGCCTCGCTGCTGCCATTCCTGTCTTGAAAAAGGGCAAACACAAAGACAAACACGACGACTCAGATGCAGATCCACTTCACTATAGGGCGACTACCAAAGATCTGCAAAAGCTCGCCGAGGTGGTTGCTGGTTCTGCTCTCGCGGTACCCAAATCAGTTCTCACCATCGCGAAACGCGCCATTAAATTGAGAAAGGCGGTCACTTCGTGGTTCTTGGGCCGGAGCGACTCTGCGAACAACAAGCGGCATGCTCATTTTATCACTGTGCTGGAGCAAATTTGCGATATTCTAGAATGGAAGAGCAACCAGCCCTCAAAGCCAGACGCCAAGCAACCACCACCGACTTCCGAGGCTGAAAGTGACTATGCCAATGGCGACAGATCTCTAAACAAATTTGCTGTGCTCACGATGGAGGATCCCCAGGAGACTACGCAAACCCGACCGGTACCCGCCGAATCGAGGATGATAGTCAAGGTGAATGTTGTTGAAGAGGAGGGAAATGAGGCAGCAGACTCATATCTTGGTCAGTTGTTCTTCAAGACTCTCTGCTTGCTTCAAGACTTGAACAACATGCGAACATTCATTTCCGTCACGTGGTCAGAGTATCGAGATAAGAAAATTGACCTTATGAACGCCGCTGTCGTGACTGATAGTGCTTTGCAACTTGCCCGAGATCTTGTGCAGGAGGTGGAAGTTGACTGGCGCACTTCCCTTACCGGGAGAAGGGATAATGTCCAGAATATCGTTTATAATCTCGCTCTTTATACCCGCGGCATTTCCGCGGCTCCATCCACTGAGATTGGCCTGCCATACAACAAGAACATGGCTGATATAGCCGAGTGTTGCTATGTGCCAACTAAGGCCCTGCTTGAGTCCTTCGCAGACGTTCTCCAGGTCAAACATCTGCCAGTCTTTAAAAAAGGATATTTTGGCACCTACAATCCGAAAGCGGAAAGAGAGCGGATGTCTCTGGGTCAGAAATTCAACGAAGACAAAATCATCCTTCTTTCGATTTTGCCAGAGTTTTGCATGGTCGATGCGTTCAAAATCCAGATGCCTACTGAGGATGCGATCACTCGAGGCCTTGCTGAGTTTGCCAAGACCAAAAAGGTCACTTTGTGGCTTTGCTTCGCCTCTCAGGTCTTCCTCGACGTTCATCATATCATGCGACAAAGTACCTTCGGTGCATTTGGAGACCTCCAAATATCTGGACTTCGCATCCAGAAGACTATCGATGAGTATTTTCAGCTATCCAAAACACACCCTCATCCCAAGTTTTGGCCAAAAGAAGGTGACGAGGAAATTCGAAATATAGGATCAACTGTGAAGTCATGGATCATTCAAGATACCTTCCAAGATATTCGAGTCTATTCTAAACTCGACAACATTGGCTCCGCACCCGAAAAGCACGCACTCTTCTCGCAGCATGCTATCCTCTGCGGCTTGATCCTGTTCAATCTCAATATGAGAATGCAGTTTGTCGGCCTGCAGCTCGTTACACAATGGTACGACGTCCAGCAACTGGCTTTCTTGCACAACCTCGTCATAAATTCTCCAACACACAAAAACCTGAGGTGGCCTGATATGGATGCTTTCCTCAAGATCCATGGCGAGTCTCATATTTTCGTTGGTTCTCGGCCAAAAAACGCCAAAGAATCGCTGAACCGGCTTGAGTTGGCCACGGGCATCTCGTCTGCTGCCAATTTTGCTCGTGACTCCCGGAGCAGGCGATTTCATAAGCCTGATGGCAAAAATCCCCGCTTGCTCAAGTCCACTACTGCAGTCGCGAACTTGTTCTTCGCCCAGTACGTGGGTGGTCCTGAGGAAAATGCCGGGATTATACACATTCACAGAATCCTCGACGATCTTTCACAGAAATCGAACTTTGAATCATCCAGCAGGGAGCTTGAAAAATTCAGTCCGGAACACATCATTACCCGAAAGTGGTCTAATAACCACAACATCGACCCACTGCGGCTTCTCGCATTCCTGAAGACCAAGTTATTCGAAGAAGAGCCTGTAATCCTATACAATTACTTCGGCATGCACAAACGCTCCGTCGAGTTGTGCAGACTTATCCGAGACAAAGAGCACCAGAAATTTGTTCAATATTTCACGTCAGCGTATCTGCCTGATGAGTCCTTGATATCAAGCGTCGTCATCCTCATCCATCACGTTGCGGAAGGCTCGGCCCAAAATGCACGTGCACTGGGACTTGCATCTGGTGGAGTTGAGGTAGGGAGTCGGATTGTCACCAGCGCTGGCGACGTGATGCGGGAATACCTGGAGAAGAATGGAGATGTAGCATGCAAAGAGCTGAGGGTATTCTGCAAGAACAAGAAGCCAATCCAAGATGATGTTGCTTATGATAACGGCAAATCGGATGAGCTAGTGTATTCTTGGCTCAGTCTTGAAGACGTCCTGGGTCACAAGGGTGTTGCCTCACTCATGACTGGGATCCCCATAGCTTAGGCTTATGGACCTGGTGCCGCCTTGATGCCGAAAACTGCCCCTACGTGCGAAATCTCTGCTTCATTTTCTACCAGTGATGGGCCATAAGACCATCTTATGACAATTCAAATTTCTATTTTCAAGTTGAACAGCTATCACACTCACGGATTCGACCAGAATATCACTTGAGCCTTCTGATATGCGGCTATCTCTTTGTGATTAAGTGTGGCTACGGGCAGGCTGGTCACCGAACAAACGAACGGCGAACGAGGTACTGTTCGTTTGTTCGCTTCTTATAGGTCGTTTGTTTGTTCTGTTCGCCTTATAGGGGTGTTCGTTTGTTTGTTCGCTTGTTCATAACTGCCTAATTGAGTATCCATTGCGGTTGACGCATTGGCGGCTCTGTTGCTGATGCTGAAGCTGCCGCGGCTGCTAACGTGTTACGGATCAGATGATAGGACCAGACGATCCGACCAAAGACAAGATGAGAGGTGGAAGGTCAGCCAATCATTTGTGGCTCGACTGGCTCGCATGCGAGACAGTCGAGACGAAAAGCACGCTTGTTGAAAACAACCAATCAATTTATACACTGGCTCGACTGGCTCGCACTCGAGACAGTCGAGACAAGCAGTATATAGGAACTGAAGTCGGAAGCCTTAAGCTTCAACTTCGTGTTCAACTCAATCGTTAATCTTATTGGTTGGAATAACAACTACTGCTTCAGCTTCGCTGCCTTAACACTCCTCTTCAATCGAGTACCAACCACGTGACCCAAGGTCATCTGATCATCACGTGACCGAAGGTCATAACATAATGGCGGTGTTGTTGCTCGCAGCACTTCCGCAGCACTCTTATTATCCAATAGATCCTGCTTTTACTAGCTCTTCAAGTACTGAAAGGCCTCAGCTAGTGAGTCAGAGGTATGCCAGTGCTCGTCGTTCAGTACATAGCCTGCCTTGCTGAAGGTCCGTTCGTTAGCAGCACTAGTTGCTAGTGCGGCAAGAAGGTCAAACGCTATATATTGAAGAATCGGAAAGCAATGCTCATTCGCTTACTACTATTGTAGCGGATCAACCTTATAGTTTAGCTCAATTAGCTTATATAGATACCGCTTAAAGTCGTTCAGCATAGCGGTATCGTCGCTAATAAGGTTATATTGGTCAAATTCATCCATCTCACTGTGCGGCGGTGAGCTTGAGGAAGCCGCATGTTGAGAGTTGGCAGCTCAGAGGGTCAGTGGGAGTGTGCCTGAGGCACTAGTCTTGGCAGCCATCTTGCCTTAAGCAAGATGGATTTGTTCTCCTTTCTCTCTTGAATCAATCAATCAACATTGGTTCCTATAACACACTCCACATCTTACTAGTGTTCAAGCTTCCACTACACCGTTAAGCACTCAATTTAACAGGTTATGAGCCCGGGTTTGCACCAGAACACTGGTGAGAGTGTTATAGTAAGAGGACAGGCCAAACTCCTCATGCAAAGAGCATAGAATATTTGGCGGATAGGAAGGTCTACTCCTGTGCTATCCCCTTCGATAATCTACCCCTGGAAAGGTAGTAGAAGGGTCTCTGAAGGGACAGAGCAGCCGGTGTGCTGGAAGTAAGCCACAAAGGACCTGGCTGTTTGCACAAAGCAGCAGCAGGTTGAGCATAGCCGAAAAAGCTCATCATCTGTTGTCAGTCACCAAGAAACTGTCATCTGTTGTCAGTCACCAAGAAACTGTTACCTGTTGTTAGTTACTAAGAAACTGTCACCTATTGTCAGTTACTAAGAAACTGTTACCTGTTGTTAGTCACTAAGAAACTGTTACCTATTGTCAGTTACTAAGAAACTGTCCCTGTTCCACCTATTACAAATTGCAACATATAGCTAGCACTGGACTGCTAGCTAAGATCACAACTATTTCATTATTACTTTCATTCACTTAATTTACTTTATAATGGACTTCTCTACTCAGAGAGGGTTAAGGATTCCTACTCCTATAAGGGAAAACTATCAGGCATAATTCTGCTAAGTTGAGAACGGGTTAGGGTTAGGGTTAGGGTTAGGGTTAGGGTTAGGGTTAGGGTTAGGGTTAGGGTTAGGGTTAGGGTTAGGGTTAGGGTTAGGGTTAGGGTTAGGGTTAGGGTTAGGGTTAGGGTTAGG